>WNGS01116590.1:255815-267502 GCA_020271785.1 Procambarus virginalis
AGAAGCCAGCAATGTCGGCTATGCCTTTCATAATGGCATTGAGGGACTGTAAGCCCCAAAGCCCTCAATTATTACGGCAAAAGATCAACATCTCTGTGTCCAGTCGATTAACGATTCATAAGCATCAGGGCTCTATCAAGGAACATAGAGTCTCTTCCCACAACCAAACAACACAGAAAACATCAATAGATACAAACAACCAGAGAAGAATAATTGATTACAGCACCCATTGTTACCACCCCCACCCTACCAACCACGAACAATCACACCCGAAAACAGCGCCCATTTAGTAACTTGTCGAAGGCGATTCACCCCCCACCACACCCCCACCCTAACTCACACCACCACCACCAGCAATCAAACACGAAGCCAATTAAACCGCCCCAACAACTTAATACTATACTCTACCACTTCAAGACTCCGCTCCATATAGAAACATCAAGAAAACTGGGCCAATAGGCCTTCAGGCCAGTTACAGAGTTATGTCTTCTTCGCTACAGCCTCATACCCATTGTGTTTGCGTGTTTCGTGTTGGTCTCTCATCTCTTCACCCCAGACCATTTGGAATCAGGATTCACCTCACCCAAATGCATGGATAAAAAAGAAGGAAATAGCTGTTTAAACTCTGTTCTTTTATAGTTGTTTCTGGGGTGTTCAGTAACTTTAAAGTCGTTGGAAATGTAATAAGTTTTATGACGAAACGCGCTCAAGTGTGCCGTCAGACTAGTGAACTATATAGAGTGAATTTTGGAGAATGATTTTCATTTACCGTCATGTCAGTAAAAAAATACATAAGGAAAATTGAGAAAACTCGTGCTAGAATTATTAATCTTATCTGTTCGGTCATATTTAATAACATATGTCTACAGGAAAGACTGCTACCAAATATACTAATATAAAACGCACGACCCAGCAGCAAGGAATCAAGCCTTCACGATAAAATATCGCCAAGATCTGATTCGTAATCAGATACACAAGGCAGAAAATGATATCAAAGACAATAAAACGCAACTACTTCAGGCCACAAACGAATGGAGAAACAGCAACATCGACGAAAGTCTCCGCACCCGCATCGAACAACACCTCGACATCCTCACAGACCGACATCACCTCAGCACGGAAACAAGGATTATCAAGAAGCTAACAACACTATATGGAGGACCCATGGCAATTCCACGACCAAGAGACGGCTTCCTGAACCTTGCAGGTATCAACCTCACTGAGGACCAAGTCACTCTCCTAAATCTGGGTATAAACTGTCACGTTATGTCCAGACCAAGTGCGTTGGCCCGGAAAGTGGAGTTGGAGATCCTGTTGGACGACATATTTGACCTCGAAGCACAAAAGAAGGTCACCACCAAAGACACCTTACAAGCTGAACTTATTGCAGAAGGAGGAAAGAATCGAGGCAACTACAGAAGTACCATACTGACCCCCGAGCTCAAAGCGGCAGCCAAGAGCCTTCGTGAGAACAAGGAGATAGTTGTCAGGAGAGGCGACAAGTCGCCAATATACGTCATCCTTAAGAAAGACGAATATCTGGCGAAAATGAACCACATACTCTCTGACCAAACTAATTCCAAAGGGTAACGAAGGACACTACAGCCGAATTGAAAACAAAGGTCAACAAGTTGATTGAAACTGTGAATGCCAAGAAATCCGGACTCCACCTGCCAAGATTATTGGAGAATAAAACCTGGATATGCGTATGGAAACGTCAAGACGCATAAGCCTGGAAACCCACTTCGGCCAATTATCAGCCAGATACCCACACCCACGTACAGACTGGCGAAACGACTCAACGGCTTACTGACTCCTTATGTCCCGTGCAACTTCAGCCTGAAATCCCCGAAGGAATTTGTTGACTTACTGCGGGGAACACGGGCTACAGGATAAGAGCATCGTTGGACGTAGAATCACTGTTCACCAACGTACCTGTGGATGAAACAATCGGGATGATGGGACCGAGTGTATCGAGACCCGGCCTGTACTCCCCTTGACATGCCAAAATATCCTGAGGAAACTACTCCAAGCTTGTACTAAGGAGGCACCCTTCTTGAGCCCGGATGGGCACATGTATAAGCAAGTAGATGGGGTCGCTATGGGTTCTCCCCTAGGCGTCCTGTTTGCAAACTTCTACATGGGTACTATTGAGGAAAAGTCTTAGTCGACTTGAACTTGAAACGGCCATATACTGCAGGTATGTTGACGACATTTCACACAGGTACCTGATGTCAGACATCTGCAGGAGCTGAAAAAAGCGTCTGAGCAGAATTCTGTGTTACGTTTCACTTACGAGATGGAGAAGGATGGGAAGCTGCCCTTTCTAGATGTAACAGTCATGGAAAGGAGCGGAGGTTTCCACACTGCAGTCTACACTAAGAAACAAACATAGGAATGTGCCTAAATGCCAACAGTGACTGCCCAGATAGGTACAAGAGGAGTGTTGTTAACGCTTATGTCGACCGTGCTCTCAGCCACAGCTCAGAATGGAAGCAAGTCGACGAAGAACTCTGTAGAGTAAGGCAGGTCCTAGTCAACAACGGCTTCTCCAATGGTTTCATTGAAGACATCATAAGAAGGAAAGTGAAACGCCATGCACCTGTGAAGATACAACTAACACAACACCTATACCCTCTATTAGACTATTTTACAGGAACTTCTTCTCCACAGCTCATAAAACGGAGGAAAGGGTCCTGAAGATATTGTTAATAGAAACGTTATCCCTACACAAAAATCAGTCATCAGTAAAAACAAACATGAAAATTGAGAAAATTCGTGTTAGAATTATTAATCTTACTTTTTCGGTCATATTTAATAACATATGTCTACAGGAAAGACTGCTACCAAAATATACTAATATATATATATATATATATATATATTATATATATATATATATATATATATTATATATTATATATTATATATATATATATATATAGATATATATATATATATATAATATATATATATATTATTATATATATATATATATATAATATATATATATATATATATATAATTATATATATATATATATATATAATATTATATATACATATATATATTAGTATTATATATATATAATTATAATCTATATATATATATATATATATAATTATATATATTATATATATATAATATATATATAATATATATATATTATATATATATATATTATATCATATATATATCTCTATTAGTATATTTGGTAGTATCTTTCCTGTAGACATATATTATTAATATAACCGAAAAAGTAAGATTAATAATTCTAACACAAATTTTCTCTATGTTTCTTATGTTTCTTTTCACTGTCGATGGTAATTGAAAAAACAGTTCTCCAAAATTCCTTTTAATTTCTAGTCTGACGTGATGCTAGAACGCGTTTTGTAATAACTTATTACATTTTCAAAGACTTTAGGTTACACACACACACAACTAACACTGAATAGAGTTTAAACTGCATTCATCTTTTTATACCTGCATATCAGTGAGGTGATATGTTACAATAGTTTTGGATGAGGTGAAAACAAATTGTCAACACAAGCCAGAACAGGGTATAAAACGGGGTATAAGCTAAAGGGAAGAATGGAAGTAACTGCAGAGGGCCTATTGGCCCATATTTCTTGATGCTTCTATATTGGAGCGGAGTCTTGAAGTGGGTAGAATATAATTGTGTATTAATTGGTTGTTGATTGCTGGTGTTGACTTCGTAATGTGTAGTACCTCGCAGATATCAAGCCACCTGCCATCGCTGTATCTATCGATGATTTCCGTATTTTTGGTTAAGACTTCTCTGGTGATGGTCTGGTTGTGGGAAGAGATTATATGTTCCTTGATAGAGCCCTGTTGCTTATGCATTGTTAATCGCCTGGAAAGAGAGGTCTTCAGGTCTGCTAGAAATAATAGTAATGTAGGTAGCGAACATGTCTCCTCAGCTCTTCTATCTTCCGCAAAACCTTTCCTCCTATCTCAACCCTATTAGTTCATGCTCTCGTGTTTCACTTTTTGTTAAAACTAAATCTACACACGCGATATGAAATGTGAAAAAAAATCTTACATTATGCTAGTTATCAGTGCTTGAATAAAATTATTAAGAGTGCTGAACATTCTGTGTCATTGTCTTGCTACGATATTAAAAGTCTATGTTTTCGATGGGGCTACTGTTGCGCACAGTCATCTCGCTAAGGCGGGTCGGTGTCAGAATTGTCAAAATGGTGTACCTTGCATACATCAGATGTTTAGTGGATTATGCTGCACCTCTGCTTGTTTTGATGACTGAAAGGACATTGATGATACGAATAGTAATTGCTGACATTGTGCATATTCTCAACACATAGTTTCTGGCAAAAAATAACAGTAAATTAGATGCGAGCTGTGATTTGAAAATAGAAGATGGGTGATGTGTGGGTTATTGTGTGGAATCTGGAGATATGATCACCACATATAAGTTTCTCAAAGAAATGATAAGCAAGGTAATGACCGATTATTTAACACACACAAGACATCTGTGCGGTAGTGAGATTCCTTTGATAGCTGTGCACGTGTCAATGAAAAATTAAAAGTGCAAAGATGTTTCGGAGTGCTAATTTAGTCAAGAAATGACACAAAATTGTGTTTATTGACTAGTGCGAGGCAGAACAAGAGATCAGGAGGTATATGTTGTGATCACGCAGTTAACAAAAAAAAAATAGATTTGTTGATGATGAACACGTCTCCCCAAACTCTTCTGTGCATATTTCACAAAGTCTTTCTTCCTAACTCTCCCCTCTTAGTTCGTGGACTGGTGGCCGTCCTTTGTTTAAAACTAAATCTACAAAGCTTCACATTTTTCAAAAATGTTATTTGGTCATCAGACAGAATGATGATTTCCACGTTACGTTACGTTATGTAACGATATAATGTTATTTGGACATCAAACAGAAAGTTGATTTCCACGTTACGTTACTAAGTGTATGGGGTAAGCAGGAGCCGGTATAGTGTGGGATAATGTGGTCATTAACCCAGTCATGTGATGGACAGGCATCGAGAGGTACACCGCTCGAATACGTGCTTGCTCCCTCAGTCATGTGGTATATTTTGGACTGCAGAAGGATGAATTTCGCGTTACGTTACAATGTGTTACAGGGGGCTAAAACTGACACACAGTAATACTTATATATGATAAGAGATGTAATGGAGATGGACTAAGTCTCACTTTACATTTCAAAATGTTATTTGGACTGCAGAAAATTGATTTCCACGTTACGTTACAATGTGTTACAGGGGGCTAAAACTGTCACACAGTAATATTTATATTTGATAAGAGATGTAATGGAGATGGACTAAGTCATACTTTTCATTTCATAATGTTATTTGGACTGCAGAAAGTTGATTTCCATGTTACGTTACAATGTGTTACAGAGAGCTAAAACTGGCACACGGTCACCAGTCTCTGTTTTTTTTCTGCTGGATCGAGTACTAATGAGTGATGAGCGCGAAGGACGATGTTGAGTGAAAACCCGGCGCTAAGGAGGGACATGGAGGTCAGTCCCTAACGAGATGGATTGATGTTTCACTCATTCAGTATAAGAGCCTTGAATATTCTGTGACATTGTCTTGCTATGAAAATGCCGTTGTGTGTTACAAGGTCTGCACAGCAATAATCGATGTAGGATGAAGAGGTGATGGAGATTGAGTAGACACGCATACATTTCAATGATATTTATTTGGACAGCAGATGTTGCGATCACACAGTTAACAAAAAAAAAAGAATTTGTAGGTAGTGATCACGTCTCCCGTGTCGATGTGACGACTTATATTGAATTTTGTAACTAGCTCGTCATGATTGTAACTTGCTTAGCTAAAATGAATTGCGGGGTACAGTCCTTGATGCCATTATGCGCCTCTGCAAGTCTTTCCTTTACTGCCCATATGAATAACCACCCTGTGTGATTGGGCTGTTTAGCATCACATAGGTAGTTCTTGACACACTATGTAACCCTGCATATAATGTAGAGAAGCTATATAAATAATCAGGTACCTTGTTAATCATTGTATGTCAAACTCCCAAATGGGAAGCCGCCCAGGCCTGCATTTGGAATTTGTATGTTGAGGTCATGGCTTTGTGCTACAGGCATGGTAGACATCCTGTATTCATTCTTTTAAAAGAAAAAAAGGAGGGAGGGATGTCAGTTCACAGAAAATTGTACCATCCGTTTTCTATGTGGCTGCGGCTGGACGCCACTAGAGGAGGTAAACAAGAGCGACCAGGACGCCTGCCAGCTTTGGAGCCATAGTCATGTAATCGGTTATAAGTATTAAAGTCAGTAACAGGAATGACTTTTACATCAGCCTTACTACCAGGACTATCTCGGCTATATACAGACACCACAGCTAGGGTCTCACAGGTGGTAAAAAAGACGTCGATCTCTGTCTCTACGAATGGTGGCATTTAACTTACTTGCATGGGAGACATTGAAACTTACAGGAAGACTGGCGGGAGCTTGCTGGCATTTAGTGTGGTGTGTAGTTTCAAACGTGAGTTCTTTTTGACGACCATTCATATAGCCATAGCCGCTTGCTCGTTTGTCATGGTCGCGTTGCATCTCGAGGTGGTAATTGTTTTGCTTCAAGCGTACTTGCTCAGCGCTCTCTGAATAGGACACATTCTCACGTTCTTGCTCTTCCTTCGTCATGGCGGCCCTCTCGTTCCTTGAGGTGGAGAGCTTTCTTTGCCAGGGGCGCCTCACGTCATTTCTCCTTGAGGGTGGATCTCTCGTTCCCTGTTTTTTCCTTGAGTAATGCGGCCGCTTCTTTTGTTGCTCCCGCTCGATCTTGGCAAGTTCGAGCTTGAAGTTTCATAGTGGCCAAATTCTTGGATTATCTGACAATAGAATAAGTTGCGTGAGTTTCATGGTCAATTGTTCCTTCATCTAGGAGGTGATCCATTAACAGGTTATGCAATTCATTTTGGTTGGCTCCATGGGGAACATCTAGTTGATACTCATGTTCAGGAGAGTTCGTAATTCGGTCCTCTTGGGCACGACTTAAGTTCCCTTATTTCCACCTGCTGGATCTGTACGGCAAGCTTCGGAGACGCAAACATGGTGAAAACTAGCAAATACATGTGTACATCGAATATACTGTTGTAATATGGTAAATGTTAGAAACAGGGACACTGGTGAGCAACTGGTACCTATCCTGTGAAATCTTTAACAATTATTGTTAATTTCAAGATGGTAAAATGATTAATAAAGCAAGATCGCAGGAAATCTTGGTACCCGGCACTCAATGTAAGAGGATAAGGGCAAGAACATCCATACTAAGTAGCGAAACTGAGTTTCTAAAACAAATGAAACATTTAATTGCACCAAAAGTGAATTAGGTAGTAAAAGAATGTAGGCATACCTTACAGAGTCTCTATAGGACATAAGTTTTTCCCACTGAATGAAATATGAATACTTACAGAATTAGCGAACCTTTCCGTGCTCTGTAAAAAGAAGCTAATTCCATAACTAAGTAAATATCATCATCTCTGCCCGACGTGTAGGGGTGCGAGTGTCAACTGGGACCGGAGAACTGTTGCCGAGGTCCCAACTCCCGGCCAGAAAAGTTCATGCTAGAGGAACTATGGCCTCCTTTATCCTCTTAAAAGTCGGATTGCAGAAGATTGGATGCTTTGACCCGAAGACAACAAAAGTACCAGGGTACGCAAAATGATAATCTGCCGATAAGGTGAGAATATCCTAGGGACAAAGGTGGTAAACAGGGGTAATAACACGGAGAGAGCGATGATCAATTAAGAGAATGACGGAGGCCTACCATCATTACGTAATCCATAGTTGTCTTACACTCACCATATGCTACTCCCGGAATGCCCAATACACACCAGCACCAATATGGAATAATAAAACTTGAATATTAAAAATTAGTGCAAAAGCAACTGTATCAAAGCCAAGTACGCTCACCACAAATTTACATTCTGGTACTAGTACCTGAGTGAAGCTCTCCCGGACAGGCCCCCCATGAATGTGATGGTAAAAGGTTGGGATGTTGATATTCGGCAGTCCTTAATTGGCAGGTGTCAATGCCTGGTCACAGTTACAAAAAGAGGAGGACTGCTTGCCTGTTTGTCTGTGGTAAGGTAAAGGGAAGACCACGCAAACACGAAGTATAAACAATGAAACTTTAATTAATTTAGAAAACCAAATATGAACAAAGACAATCCCGTGGCTGTAAAGAAAATTAAACAAGTCAACAAACAAAACACATGAATAAGTACTAGATGTGAAATGTTACGCTAATAAAATAATAACAATAAGGTGCTGAGATATTGGCTATAGCTGCTACCTCCCTTAGTATACGACAGCCAGAGCTTAGTAGACCAGAGAGAGATGTCAACTCTAAGAGCACTAAGAAATATTCTTAGGAAGACGGCTGCAGCTAGCCCAGATGTGACCTTCGGCTAGATGGCGTGAGTGGTGCAGGTGTAGGTGTGCTGCAGGCGACACCAGCCAATCAGAAGCCGGCAGGCGGAAAAAAGTAGTTAGCTCATTGAAGATGGGCGGTGAGCCGGCTGACGGGGGGGGGGGGTGAAGGGGGGTGTTGCAGGGTACGTTTTGCTTCCTGGTCAAAACGTTTTGTGCTAAAGGTGACGTCTCTTGAATGTAGCATCTTGTACTTGTATAGTTGACGTAATTGAGATAGGGAAGAGCAGGCTCAATCTCTCTTGAAAGAGATATCGTCACAATGATAATATAATTAAATATATATATATATTATATATAGATATATATATGATATATATATATATATATATATTATATTATATATATGTTATTAAATATGACCGAAAAAGTAAGATTAATAATTCCTAACACGAATTTCTCAATTTTCCTTATGTTTGTTTTTACTGATGACGGTAAATAGAAAATCATGAGGACCCATGGCATTTCCACGACCAAGAGACGGCTTCCTGAACTGTGCAGGTATCAACCTCACTGAGGGACCAAGTCACTCTCCTAAAACTGGGTATAAACTGTCACGTTATGTTCAGACCAGGTGCGTTGGCCCGGAAAGTGGAGTTGAGATCCTGTTGGACGACATATTTGACCGCGCAGCACAAAAGAAGGTCACCACCAAAGACACCTTACAGCTGAAATTATCGCAGAAGGAGAAAAAGAATCGAGGCAACTACAGAAGTACCATACTGACCCCGAGCTCAAAGCGGCAGCCAAGAGCCTTCGTGAGAACAGGAGATAGTTTGTCAGGAGAGGCGACAAGTCGCCAATATACGTCATCCTTAGAAAGACGAATATCTGGGCGAAAATGAACCACATACTCTCTGGCCAAACTAGATTCCAAAGGGTAACGAAGGACCCTACACCCGAATTGAAAACAAAGGTCAACAAGGTGATTGAAACTGTGAATGCCAAGAAATCCGGACTCCACCTGCCAAAGATAATTGGAGAATATAAACCTGATATGCGTAGGAACGTCAAGACGCATAAGCCTGGAAACCCACTTCGGCCAATCATCGACCAGATACCCACACCCACGTACAGACTGGCGAAACGAAACTCAACGGCTTACTGACTCCTTATGTCCCGGCAACTTCAGCCTGAATCCCCGAAGGAATTTGTTGACTTACTGCGGGGAACACGGGCTACAGGGATAAGAGCATCGTTGACGTAGAATCACTGTTCACCAACGTAACCGTGTGATGAAACAATCGGATGATAAGGGACCGAGGTATCGAGACCCGGCATGTACTCCCCCTTGACATGCCAGAAAATATCCTGAGGAAACTACTCCAAGCTTGTACTAAGGATGGCACCCTTCTTGGCCCGATGGGCACATGTATTAGCAAGTAGATGGGGTCGCTATGGGTTCTCCCCCTAGGCGTCCTGTTGCAAACTTCTAAATGGGTACTATTGAGGAAAAAGTCTTATGTCGGCTTGAACTTGAAACCAGCCAAAACTGCAGGTATGTGACGACATTTTTACACAGGTACCTGATGTCAGACATCATGCAGGGCTGAAGAGAAGCGTTTGAGCAGAATTCTGTGTTACCGTTCTTTCAGCTTACGAGATGGAGAAGGATGGGAAGCTGCCCTTTCTAGATGTAACAGTCATGGAAAGGAGCGGTAGGTTTCCACACTATAGTCTCACTAAGGAAACCAAACATAGGAATGTGCCTAAATGCCAACAGTGATGCCCAGATAGGTACAAGAGGAGTGTTGTGTAAGCCTTGATGTCGACCGTGCTCTCAGCCACAGCTCAGAATGGAAGCAAGTCGACGAAGAACTCTGTAGAGTAAGGCAGGTCCTAGTCCAACAACGGCTTCTCCAATTGGTTTCATTGAAGACATTTAAGAAGGAAAGTGAAACGCCAGACAACCTCTGAAGATATCCACGCAACACAACACCTTACCCCTACCCCTATTAGACTATTTTTACAGGAACTTCTTCTCCACAGGCTCATAAAACGGAGGAAAGGGGTCCTGAAAGATATTGTTAATAGAACTGTTATCCCTACAGACAAAAATCAGAAAGATACAATTGACGACTTACTATAAAACCAAGAAAACTGCCAACCTACTCATGAGAAACTCTCCAGACACAAAGCAGAACGCTTTGAAAGAGACCAATGTCGTCTATGCCTTCAAATGCCCACTTGGGACTGTAAGCCCCAAAGAACTCAATATATAGGCAGAACAACAACATTCTCTTTCCAGGCGATTAACGATGCATAAGCAACAGGGCTCTATCAAGAACATATAATCTCTTCCCACAACCAAACCATCACCAGAGGAAAATCTTACAAACAACACAGAAACATTGATAGATACAGCACAACAGGCGGCACTGCACATCAACTGCGAGGCACTACACATCAAGAAGTCAACACCAGCAATCAACAGCCAATTAACGCACTACTATATTCTACCCACTTCAAGACTCCGCTCCAATATAGAAACATCAAGAGATACGGGCCAATAGGCCTTCTGCAGTTACAGATCTATTCTTCTCCTTATACCCATTGTTTCGTGTTCTGTGTTGTTCTCACCTCACCCCAAACCATGTAACATGTCACCTCACCCAAATGCAGGTATTTAACTCGTTCAGTTATAGGTTCTGTGTGTGTGTAACTAAAGTCTTTGAAAATGTAATAAGTTTTACGAAACGCGCTCAATGTCGCGTCAGACTAAGAAATAAACGAATGAATTTTGGAGAATTGATTTTTTAATTACCGTCATCAGTAAAACAAACATAGGAAAATTGAGAAAATTCGTGTTAGAATTATTAATCTTACTTTTTCGGTCATATTAAATAACATATGTCTACAGAAAGACGCTACCAAAAATACTAATATATATATATATATATATATATATATATATATATATATATATATATATAATATATATATATATAATATATATAAATAATATATAAAAAGGAAGGGGGTGGTAGAGAAAAGCACACAGAAACTGAAATTGGAGGGGACCTACATTCCTCCAATGCGCTTATGTTGATTTCCTCCGAGGTCCCCCTTCTGAGGGTCCCCCTTCTTCCAGCCAGAGGGGTACTCCCTCCATGTTTTTAAAAAAAAAAAAAAAAATATATATATATATATATATATATATATATATAGTATATATATATATATATATATATATATATTTGTTCTTTCTCAAAGGGA
>WNGS01116616.1:0-14818 GCA_020271785.1 Procambarus virginalis
CTCACATTATTGGTCATCTTCGAGCCGATGATGGACTATTTGGTCCTATGAACCCACATTAATGGTCATCTTCGAGTCGGATGACAGATTATTTGGTCATCTTAGTACCGGATGAACCAGTTAACCAGTGGATTCATTAAAATACTAGTGCAGTGAACACATAAAGGGCCAGTCAAAGACGGCGGCGTTGCCTCGAGCGAGCGAGCTCAGGAGCCCCTCAAGCCCAGTCCAGCCTCATAAGCGGTTTCATATGGTCACCCACATATTTGGTGGTGTTATTCAGTGGAATGACAGCGCTAATATAGAAGCCAGCCAAATTAGTGACTGTGTCCTCACGAGATTGTTCACGGAGTTCGTGGTGTTAAATTTCGCGGGAGAGATTATCCACGAATTTTGTGATGTTAATTTCGCGAGGTCAGTTATATTTAATACTTCTTGATAATATTAGAAGTTTCATAGAGGCTATTGTCAATAATTGTATATATTATTTCTCCAAAATAGAGAATTATTAATATATATTGCACTAGTGTTCACAATATAATATTTACTAATTGCCAACCCACAACAGGGTAGGATATTACCATTGACTAGTTGAACTATTTATTGTTCATCCTAGTCCCATTATTACCATAGTCTAGTTGTACTATATTAAACAACCTAGCACCATTAATGAATGGTGCAACCCTATTTTGGGTGTAGTTGTTATCAACTCGAGTTGAGTTGTGTATATATAATAATTTACTTATGATCATTACACCTTTGAGTGATTAATTAGTGTCTATACCATCCTAGGATGATTTTGAGGAGCTAACCTAAAGGTACTTCCAGTGACACTGATTTATCACTCAAATCATTAGTGTGTATGATTGTATATATATAATGTGTATTAATTTTAAGTGCTAACCTCTAGTAGAGGTAGGATTATCGCCTAGTGAGTGCAGAATTTATACTCTAGGCTGCATTCAGTGATTGTTCAGGATTATGAGCAACCCAAGTACAAGCCCCACAAGGCTTAACCAACTAGCCAGTGTGGATAATGCAGGGAGAATGAGAAGAACCCTTGCAGGTCTTAAAGGCCACTTAACATGACAGATCAACTACCATCGATTCATTGGTAGCCCTACTAAATATCAGGGCATAACCATGCTAAATTCTGCAGGAGGCAAATTACTCTCAGGCCCAGTATTAAGCCTGAGGAGACCTATGTCTGCAGATAAACAATACCAATAGAAATCTAAATTTGTCAGCTGATTATATTTCTCCAGTAGCATTATACTAAGGAGATTACAGCTGACTATAGCAACGGAGGTTGATGTTAATATCATCATTTGAAGCTGAAGATGAGTTCATGAGGCCTCAGTGGCAAATCAGTGAACAGTAGCCTAAACAGCTACAAGTCACAGCGACCAATGTCACTGAACCCACTACAGTCTCAGAACCATACTTGACTTTAGTGATGGGCTATTCAATCCTCTGAATCAATTAACTAAATTAAATCCCAATAAATCTGACGACTAATTTGATACATTTATTATTTAATCAAGATGAATTCCATGGGCCTCAGTGTTTATATATCAGTGATCAGTTACCTGAAGAAGCTTCATGTTATATCTAATGTCACTGATCTCACTGCAGTCCCTGAATCATACTTGACTGTAGTATTTGATCACATTCAGTCTTCTGGGTTAAATAATATGTATTTAGGCTTGAATTTTAGCCTTTCAAGAGTTATCAGGGAAATGAAATCGCATTAGACTTCTAACCCCTGCAACTCGAGTACGGGACATACGTCCTGTACGAACAGACGCACAAATGTGTGATTACTAACTACTAACATCAAATTAATCAAATAATTCGAAGGAGGAGTGTGACGATAATCTCTTCCCAGAGATTGAGCCTGCTCCTTCTTCTAGCATCACGTCCAACCCAATATTCAAGATACGTTATTCAGTGGCTTAAACGTATATCAAGACCAGCAACGCACCTGCAAACTCCCCCTCCCCCCACTCCTGCACACCTGGTCGACCCGCCAACTGCTACTCCCAGCCAAACTACCGACTTGCGGCCGTCCTGCATTCTCATTGGCCGTTCAACAACACACCACTCCAGCTCCACGCCAATCACATTCCTCGCAAGCCAATGTCAGGACTGCCAGCAGTTCTCCAGTCAGAATATATCTAGTGCTCTTGCTGTGAACACCTACTTGACCCACCTTGTGTGATCAAATAGAGGTTGATAGCTTGCGCATATATTCCCAGCACCATTTATCTTTGTATTCCTGTTAACGTAACCAGTTCCCCCTTTTCAGTTTGTTATATATATTTTTACGTGTTTTACTTTTACATTATTTTAAATGCCAAGGAATTGTCTTTATTTTATTTTGTTTTCTAGATTAAGTAAAGTGCATTTTTTATATTTGTGTTTTCGTGTATCTTACCTTACCACAGATTATCAGACAAGCAGTCACTCTTTTTTTTTTTTTTTTTTTATAACTTACATGTATGTGGCCCAGCATTGACATCTGCTATTTGGAAGACTGCCGACCACCATTTCCAACACGTTACCGTCACATATAATTGGGGGCCTGTCCTAGGAGCTTCACTCAGGTATTGGTAATTGTGGTAAGCGTACTTGGCTTTCATCCCCTTGCTTTCATTATTTACATTAATCACGTTTATTATTATATGGTGCTGTGTATATTGTGCATTACGGGAGTAGCATATGGTGAGTGTGAGACAACTTTGGATTACGTGGTGACTGTAGGCCGCAGTCATACTCTTAATTGGTCGTCTCCCCCTTCCGTGTTATTACCCGTGTTTAACATCTTTTGTCCCTCAGATATTTCTCACATTTTTGACAGATTATCACATAGGTACCCTGGTACTGTGGTCTGTCTCCGGGTCAATAGCACCTAATTTCTGCAATCCGACTCTAGGAGGAAAAAGAGGGCCAAAGATCCTCTAGCACGGACTATTATTGGCGAACTGGGACCTCGCCGATAGTTCTCGTCACCAGTTGACACTCGCACCCCTACTTGTTGGTCAGAATTGATGGTATTTACTCAAGGTAGGGAATTAGCTTTCTTTCTTTTGAGCACGAAGTTCGCTAATTCTGTAAATACCATATTCAATTTCAGTGGGTACCTTGCTTATGTTCTATAGTGACTCGGCAAGGTATGACTACATTTTTGGACTACCTCATTTCCTTAGGAACCATTTAGTGTTTCACTTGTCTTTTGAAACTCAGTTTCAACTAATTAGTAGGATTTTCTTGCCTTTATCCTCCCACAGTGAGTACCAGGTACAAGATTTCCTGCCACCTTAATCATTTACCATCTTGAATTAACTTTAATTATTAATAATTCCACAGGATAGGTAACAGTTGCCACGTTTCCTGTTTCTGACATTCACCATATTCTCACAGTATATTCGTGTCTCATTTATTTGCCATTTTTTACAATGTTTCGTATCCACGCTTTCAAGGCAGATCCAGAAAGTGAAATAGGGAACTTACGTCATGCTAAGAGGGTCGAATTGAGAACTCTTGCACATGAGTATCAATTAGAAGTTCCCCCTGATGCCAATAAGTATGCCATATATAATATAATTTTAGATTATCTTTTGGATGAAGGGAAGATAGATTCTGATACTCACGAACAACATACCATTTCAGAGAAGCATAATTTGACGGCAATAAAACTCAAAATAGAGCTCGCAAAGCTCGAGAAGGAGCAACAGCAAGCCGCCCTACAACAACAACAAGCCGCCATACAGCAACAACAGGAAGGAGCTGTAATCAGAGAGCGTGAAGCTGCACTCAGAAGGGAAGAACAAGAAAGAGAAATCCGCCTCAAGGAGCGTGAGGCGGCCCTGGCCAAGGAAGCAGCTGCCATCCGGAAAGAAGAAAGTGAACGGGAGTTGGCCTTACTCAAAGAGCGTGAAAAATTACAACTTGAAGTACAACGACAACAACTAGAGATGCAACGCGACCACGACAAACGGCAAGCAGACTCGGTTCTAGACTATCATAGCAGAGAACTCGCGATAGACGCTACACACCAAGCTCGACTCCAACAAGCAGCAGCTAGTCTTCCTCCAAGTTTCAATGTCTCCCATGCAAGTAAGTTAATGCCCCCGTTCATAGAAACGGAGGTTGATGTGTTCTTCACAACTTTCGAGACCCTTGCTAATCAACTTAGTTGGCCTGACGACCAATGGGCTACCCTTCTCCGAGTACATTTAACAGGTAGAGCAGCCGTCACACTCAGCACTTTGGCATCAGAAAACGACTCCACCACCTTGAAGCAAGCTGTGTTGGACGCCTACCTTCTCTCCACCGAAAGCTATCGACGAAAGTTCCGTGACTACGTCAAGGCAAGTACCACCACCTTCTTAGAATTTGCTAACACCAAACGGAGATATTTCATGAAATGGCTGGAGGCAGCACATGTCTCTACTTTTCCAGAGCTTGTCAACCTCATACTGGTTGAAGAATTTTTGAGACATGTACCTCCTCCGCCTATACTTAGCAGACAAAGAAGAGACCGATTTGGTGAAGTGCGCAAAGTCAGCTGACACTTACAGCCTCATCCACCGGCTGACACCAGAACCTACCAGTAAGAAGTCTTGGTACAGTTACGAGAAAGCGAGCCCAGATCAAGGTACCTCTCAACTGTACTGCAGGTATTGTCGACTCTATGGACATACCATAGAAAATGTGGTAAGTCCCAATCTAAAGGTAACATAGAACCTCCTAAGCCCAAACCTACTCACCCTAAGTCCGGTAAGCCTGTAATGAATGTTGGTGTTCATGCTAATGATCTCTCTCTCTTTAGCAAGCATCTATATCCAGGAACTATCACTACCCACGGTTCAGATTCAGAGGGACGTTTTGGACTTAAGATCCTGCGGGACACAGCGGCTCTACAATCGATCGTCTTGAAATCAGCTGTGCCCAACGTCGCCTACACAGGAGAGACTGTATTCATCACTGACCTTACTGCTACTACTCCTTATCCTCTTGCCAGAGTTTACCTAGATTGTCCCTTCGTGACCGGTGAAGTCCAAGTCGCCGTCAGGGAAAAGCCTTTTCCCATGCCTGGAGTGCAACTTCTCCTGGGCAACGACTTGGCAGAAGACCAACAACCAACAACCTGATCGTCAAGGACATATCCCAGGTGAGCAACTCTGTGTTGGATAACCCGATTTTTGAGCATGTTCCAGCAAAGGTTCAAGAGAGTGATGAAGGTTCTCCTCCTGTTATGGTGACCACCCGTGCTCAAGCTGCACGACCACAGCCAGCTGACTCTACTGCTACCGCTGTCCCTCAGGACCCTTCGAAACTACCCCCAAATCTGACCGCTTTGGAGTTCCGTAAGTTACAGAGAGATGATCTTACCTTGACACCATTATTCTTTCAGGCTGAGACCCAATCCGACAGTGTTCCTGGGTTCTTTATGGAGAACGAATTACTCTATCGCAGGTATAGACCCAGTAAACTGAAGGACGAGGACGATTGGGCAGACGTTGAACAACTAGTGATTCCTACCAGCCTGCGGCCCACGATTCTACACCTGGCCCACGGAGCATTGTCACACTACGGGTTCAACAAGACTTACCATGGAATTCGACAAGACTACTACTGGCCAGGTATGGTTAACGATGTAAAGAATCATGTCAAACTGTGCCACGTGTGTCAGTTAGCCGGGAAACCGAACGTTTCCATTCCCAGAGCACCACTGATACCCATCCAGGTGCCTGAGGAACCGTTCCACAGACTTATTATTGACTGTGTTGGTCCTTTGCCTCGGACCAGTGCAGGCAACGCCTATATCTTAACTATCCTGTGTCCTACCACCAGATTCCCCATAGCAGTTCCAGTGAAAAACATTACGGCTGCTACAGTGGTGAAGAATTTATTGAAAATCTTCACCCAGTATGGATTTCCGAGGGAGATACAGAGCGACTGTGGCACCAACTTCACCAGTGATCTCTTCAAACGGACTCTGGAGGAGTTCAACATCAAACAGGTACTGTCCAGCCCCTATCATCCTGCTTCACAGGGTTCTCTCGAGCGTAGTCATCAGACTATCAAGGCACTCTTAAAAAAGTTTTGCAATGAGACCTCAAAGGATTGGGATAGGCAACTTGATCTCATTATGTGTATTTTCAGAAGTCTTCCCAACGAGTCACTAGGAGTATCTCCTTATGAGATGCTCTACGGACGTAAGTGCCGTACACCTCTCAAGGCTTTCAAGGATTCTCTACGTGATGCCACCTTCAGTGAGCATCAGAATGTGCCCCAGTATCTTCAAAACCTCCGACACATTCTAGAGAGGGTCCATTCCTTTGCTAGCAACAACCTACAGAAAGCCCAGAGAGGATGAAGACTCGTTACGACCAGCACTGCCAAGTAAGGAAGTTTAAACCGGGAGACTTAGTTCTTGCCTATTTCCCTATCCCAGGTTCTCCTTTACAGAACAGGTTCTCAGGACCCTACCGTGTTAAGGAGTGCCGGAACAACTTCAACTACGTTCTCGAGACCCCCGATAGGCGGCGGAAGACCCAGCTGTGCCACATCAATCTGCTCAAGCTCTATCATGGGGTTCCTCCCACTGTGTTAACCAACTTTACCTCATTTACAGGTCCATACAGCTACAGTGAGACCTTCCCTGCTTCTCCTGCCGAAAACGCTGACACTGAGACAGCGCTTTCTAATTCGGAAATCCTTACTGACCTTCACAATCATTTTCAGGACGATAATAGTGCTTCATCATCAAACTCATCAGAGAACATCAAGAGTTGTTTCGAGATGATCCACAAGAGTGTACTGTGACTCGGCACGACATCCAACTGCTACCTGACACCCAGCCGATTCGCCAACCGTTCTACAGAATCAGCCCTAGCAAAACGGAAGTCATGCGTGCTGAGGTACAGTATTTCTTGGACCATGGACTGGCTACCCCCTGTGAGTCCCCCTGGGCCTCACCATGCATCCTGGTAGCCAAACCTCACGGCAAAATCCGTCTTTGCACGGATTATAGGAAATTAAACAGTATCACCATGAAGGATGCCTAGGATTGACGACATCCTTGATTCCATTGGTAATGCCCGCTACCTGTCCCAGATGGACTTACTCAAGGGCTATTACCAGGTGAGCTTAACGGAGCGAGCTAAAGAACTGTCTGCCTTTATAACCCTTTTCGGGCTTTTCAGGCACAACCGCCTTCCCTTTGGACTCTGCAATGCCCCGGCCACCTTTCAGAGAGCTGTGAACCGCGTCATCCAGGGCTTGGACAACACCTACGCCTATTTGTATGATATCGTTGTAGCATCCAACACCTGGAGCGAACACCTGCTCCAGCTACAACGATTGTTCTACAAGCTCCTGAAAGCTGGCCTCACCATCAATCTGGGCAAGTCCACCTTCGCAAAAGATAAAGTGCGGTACCTGGGCGATGTTATAGGGAGTGGCAGCCTGGCTCCGTTAAATATCCACATTCAAGCAATCCAACAGTATCCACAGCCTACTACCAGGAAGCAGCTCCTGCACTTCCTTGGTCTTGCTTCCTATTACCGTAGGTTTGTGAAGAACTTTAGCACTGTTGCAACCCCCTTAATCACCTTAACCAGTCCCAAGCAATGGTATAATTGGACCAGGGAGCAAACCGTTGCCTTCGAACAACTCAAATTCCTCCTCTGTTCTAATCCTATTCTCGCCTCACCAGATATCAAGAAGCCTTTCATCCTCCATGTCGACGCCAGTGGTACCGGCATCGGAAGTGTCTTAATGCAGCAGCGAGGCGAGGAGGTTCTACCTGTCAGCTACTACAGTTGCAAGTTGAAGCCTCATCAGAAAAACTATAGCACTATAGAGAAGGAACTCCTCTCCATCGTCCTGAGCTTACAACACTTTGCACCATATCTGCACGGTGCTAGGTCCACTACCATCTATTCGGACCACAACCCTCTAAGATTCCTACATCAAGCCCAATTCAATAACCAACGTCTGCTGCGATGGGCTTTATACCTTCAAGGCTTCAATCTGAAGATCTGTTATATTAAGGGGCCTGATAACATCATCGCTGACGCCCTCTCCAGAGCGCATGAGGTAGAGGCAGCTCCACCTCCCACTCTACCTCCCGTGAACGTGACTCCACCAGAACCGCAGGCTTCGGGGGAGAGTTGTGACGATAATCTCTTCCCAGAGATTGAGCCTGCTCCTTCTTCTAGCGTCATGTCCAACCCAATATTCAAGATACGTTATTCAGTGGCTTAAACGTATATCAAGACCAGCCACGCACCTGCAAACTCCCCCTCCCCCACTCCTGTACACCTGGTCGACCCGCCAACTGCTACTCCCAGCCAAACTACCGACTTGCGGCCGTCCTGCATTCTCATTGGCCGTTCAACAACACACCACTCCAGCTCCACGCCAATCACATTCCTCGCAAGCCAATGTCAGGACTGCCAGCAGTTCTCCAGTCAGAATATATCTAGTGCTCTTGCTGTGAACACCTACTTGACCCACCTTGTGTGATCAAATAGAGGTTGATAGCTAGCGCATATGTTCCCAGCACCATTTATCTTTGTATTCCTGTTAACGTAACCAGTTCCCCCCTTTTCAGTTTGTTATATATATTTTTACCTGTTTTACTTTTACATTATTTTAAATGCCAAGGAATTGTCTTTATTTTATTTTGTTTTCTAGATTAAGTAAAGTGCATTTTTTTATATTTGTGTTTTCGTGTATCTTACCTTACCTTACCACAGATTATCAGACAAGCAGTCACTCTTTTTTTTTTCTTTTTTTTTATAACTTACATGTATGTGGCCCAGCATTGACATCTGCTATTTGGAAGACTGCCGACCACCATTTCCAACAAGTTACCGTCACAGGAGTATCGGTGTTCGTCTGTTCTAAATAGGACTTCGACCCGTGAGCAGCCCCCGGGGAATTATGTCGGAAAATCCGACACCATTTAATATTACATACGATAGCAGATAATGCTGCTGCGTTGTATAAACAAGTTACCCATAGAAATGTAGCTTGTAGTGGAGTTTCTGTCTATAGAAAACAGGATATCATTGCCACATACTATTATAATTCCCCAGCTATTGTGTTGGAATTATTCTTAAATACATTAGTCTTTGGACTTTTACCATCATAAAAACTTTTTATTTTAATTAACTTAATTATCAATATCAAAATAGAGTAAATGTGACCCTTCTATCAAGTTACTGACATCTCTACAAAGTAGGGAGTAGGGTGTGGTCCATTGTTGTTATTAAGACCACAGAGGCGCACGGGAGTAAACGACTCCTGTTAATTTCTCTTGGACGAAGTGTTATGGGAACCAAAGGTCTACCATTATCAACACGCAGTCAACAATAAACAAGCTAAGTGTTCTGCCAAAACCCGTATATCTAATCATTTTTGGCCATTAATGTCAGTAGATAGGGTGAGCCGGTTAGAATATGAAATCGCCTCAAACTAAAGGTAATTAAGCCTTGGTCTTTATTTGGTTCAATGTACAGTGTTTTCTCTGATATAGCTGTCATATATTAGGATTCTGGCTTCATAGCTAGCGTCCTTTGACAGGTACAAGACGAGGAAGCATGCTTTGTGCATCAGTTACCAGGGTGATGGAAGCTACCTCACACGAGGAAAATTTGGTGTCTACATCCTAGTTTTACCTGGTGGACTAAGGCCTGCTGTACAATAAGATAAGGAACCTCTTTAATGTTTAACAATATATGTAGTTTAATACTGTAGTTTAATTGGCTGCATAAATATAAATTCAATGTAAACCCCCCTAATGTGTATGAATCGATTTGTGAGATTATTGCAGAAATACAGTCCACTCAACATTATACAAATTGCTATCGAAGTATATAAATTAACGTAAATATAAATTCTATATAAATTCATATAAATTAAATATATATAAATCTCACAGGTCGGTTCCCACACCGCCTTGGGGGGTCCCGAGTTCCATATTCATTGTTCTGGAGACTGCTCCATGGAAGCAAACCTTGGCTTTCCTTCCTGTGAGGTAGTCTTCAACCCATTTCATGAGTCTTCCCTTGACACCCATGCATGCAAGCTCGTCCAGGATCCAGGATCGCAATCCCCTGTGCTTTGTCGAAGGCTCCTTTGATGTCAACAAATACAGAGTACCTAGCCGTGTCATTAGCCAAGTAATTAACTATACAATTTGCTGTGCTCCGTCCTTTAACAAATCCATTGACCCCCTCCCCTAACCTGCCTATTTTGTGCAACAGTCGGTTTAGAATGATCCTTTCAAGCATCTTGCAGGTGCATGACACGAGACTGATAGGTCTGTAATTACCAGGGTCATTAGGCTTCGGTATGGGAACAATTATTGTGTGTTTCCATTGTGTGGGCAACACTCCACTTAGGAATGACTTGTTAAACAGGTGGAGTAGTGGATTCCCAGACACTTCACACAGTGCATTGAGTATGTCGTAGGTGACGCCATCTTCACCAGGTGCTGTACTTTTACCCTTTTTCATAGCGCCCCTAACTTCTTGGGCTGTGATAGGTTCCCCATATTCGTCATCACTAGACACTGCTCTTGTTATCCTAATCCTTCTGTCATCATGTCGCAGGAGCTGTTCCCTGCTGATTTCTGCAGGGAGGGAGGAGGAGGATGCTGCATCACTCCACTTGTGAATTAGTTCTTCAGCCTTACCCTGGGGGTCTTTGTGAGCCGCAGGCCGGGCTCTGCCACCCTTAGCTATCTGAATTTTTGCCCACACTTGTCTTGCAGATGTCTCCCGTCCAATAGAGCTAGTGAACTCAAGCCATTGACTTTCCTGCTCTTTAATCTTCTCTTCCCTGGCTACTTGACACACAGTTTTAAACAACTCTTGGTTACTTTCAGTAGGATGTCTCCGGTACTCTCTACTCATGTCTCGCACATTTGCGTTAAGCATCTTTATGTAATCAGTCTCGTACCATTTTATTTTCTTCCTCTGAGGGTTACTTCGCCCAGGTGTACGGCGCGGAACTCTTAGACAGCTCTCAATTTGGTGATTAAGGTCATCAACAAATGTGTCAATGTCTTCTGGGATTTGGTATTCTGTGAACCAGTCACTCATCTTGTGTATGAAGTGCGGCCTCATATCTGGTCCGAGTGATAACCTTTTTCTTTTATTTGTCTCTTTCCTTCTCTTGCTCATGTCGACGGTGGTAATTAGTGCCCAGTGGTCACTACATAAACTGTGCACAATGTGTGTACTGGCATCCGTGTCCTGTGCATTCAGCAGGAGAGCATAGTCTAATCTTCCTCCTCTGAGGTGAGTTGGCTGTTCATCACCCAGGACTCTAAGGTTTTCACTTCCCCTGACAAAGAGTGACAGTTTCCGTCCATTGACATTGGGCTGATGACAGTTGGCACCAAAGTGTGGGTGTCTGGCATTCAGGTCACCGACCAGCAGGGTAGGTTCCTCATTAATAAATTCAGGCAGTGTGTCAAGGTCAAGTTTACTCTGTGGCACATATAGGTTGATTATATGTAGGGCATTATTGTTTAAGTAAATGGTTACTCCCAGTGATTCAAACTCATCCCCCATGTGCAGGTCATCAATAATCTGTGCGGGAATGTTGTTATTTACAAAAGTGATGAGACCCCGTTTTCTTTCCCCAGAGGGCAGGGAGAACTTGCGATAACCGCTGAACCTTGGGTTGAAGTTATCACCTACCATCGTCTCCTGTAGCACTATGACGTCAGTTTGGTGTTCACGAGCGTATTGTATGATGTCATTAATTCTATTACGTACGCCATTGCAGTTCCATTGTAGGATAGTGAGACTTTCTTCACCGTGGTTATCCATCGTGGAGGTGTTGGTCATCAGATGTGCTGTGTGCGGTGTTGTTGCTGGTGAGAGTGTGTGCACTGGTGGTGTTGTATGTGGTGTTGCCCCACCGTCATGTGCTGGTGGTACTGTTTGTATGGGTGTCAGTGGTCAATGGTGTTGTGTACACTAGTGTCGTTGTGTTCACTGCTGGTGCTGTTGGTGGCGTTGTGTTCACTGGTGGTGCTGTTGGGGGTGTTGTGTTCACTGGTGTTGGTGGTGTGTTCACTGGTGGTGTTGTGTTCACTGGTGTTGGTGGTGTGTTCACTGGTGATGTTGTGTTCACTGGTGGTGGTGTGTTCACTAGGGCAGCGATAGTACCGAGTCTGCTGTTATGTGCCGTGGCTCGTGTTGCATCCTCATGCATGCAGTTGCAACCTGCTGATCTCGCCAGAAACAAGTTCACGCCCTGCAGCATGTGAAGTATGTCCCCCTGGGTCTTCTGGATTGTACATAGGGTAGTTTCAAGTTTATTTTGCCTGCTCATTAGTTCTTGCATGAGTGGGTGATTTATTATCACGCGGGTAATCATTGCTTCCATATCGGGCGGCATTGTTTTATCTGGAGTCAGTGAGGTGTTGGCTGGTGGGTGGTGAGGGGGAGTGGTAGGGTGGGGGGAAGGGAGGGTCGCCTGAGAGGCGGAAGGGCTGGTTGACTGGGAGGCGTTAGGGGGTATGGGTGATGAGGCAGGAATGGGGTTGTTGGGTGGGGTAGGGTTGGGGTTAGTGAGGGGGATAAGGTTGGGGTTAGTGAGTGGGGTAGAGGTAAGTGGGTTTGTGAGAGGGAGGGGGTCTGGTTGGGCCTGTGCGGGGTGGTGGTGGGTCACTCCACCACTACCCCAGGCTGTTGTCTGCCTACTGGAGGCTGTACCCTGACTTGCTGTGGTACTGTTCACGGAGCCATTCCCGCCCCTGTTCACTGGTCCACCTGCTGTCTGCGTCGGCGTCCTTCTCAAGCCCTGCCAGCCAGGCCTCTTGCTGCAATACCTGTTCCAGGCATGATGGGACTGCTTGCAGTTGACACATCTAGGTATTACCCCGCCACCCCCACCCGGTGGAAGCTTGGCCAGACACTGCTTGGTGTCGTGATAGCCACTGCAACACCCACACCTAATTGCGCGATCACATTGCCACGTTCTGTGACCCCACTGTTGACATTTGCCACATAAGGACGGACTGCCAATATACCTCTCCACTTTGCACGGCCTCATGCCTGGTATTTTAATGTCTTGGGGCAGGTCTCCCTTCCACATAGCAATTGCTTGATTTTTGGCCAGTCCCCCTGGTCCAGTGTTGCGCTTGACCCAAACAATCTGTTCATGGTCCTTGAGAAAGTTCACGTCAATATGAATACTATAGTTCTTAATTATAATTTTAGTTTGTCTTGTCTGTGGGTTTGCTTCCAACAAATTAACTTTCTTACCGTTATACTCGAGACTGGTCTCTGTGAAGTACTGCAGGGCACTGTAACCCTGCACCCGTGCACTAACATTGCCGCCTACACACCTGCTCTCTAAGCGATACTCTGCTCTGTGGCGCGGGCGGCCGCAACAATCCATCTATACTTCTCTGCTGCTGTCAATCCCATTGCAGGAAAGATTAGGGTGTGCCACTCACGGTCTCCGTCTTGTCGTTGTTGTTGTTGTTGTTGTTGCTGAGGTTGCTGCTGCTGCTCATCCAGTCGCTGTACCTTGTCCCGCCTCTTTGCGTTTCTGCTTTGGATTAGTTCGTAGTTATCATCATCATCCTCTATTGTAGAGTCATCTGTCCCATTACTGTTGGGGGGTCCCGGGTGGGGATCCTCACTGGAGGGCCCCTGGTGGAGATCCTCACTGGAGGGCCCCGGGTGTGAATCAGCATCCAGGGGCCCCTGGCGGGAACAGGAGCCCCCGCCGGGGGGCCGCACTGGCTCTCAGGCACACCAGCCATGTTCTCTCGTTGTCTCAAAGTCTTACTTCTCGTGTCATAAACCATCTATTTGCTGCGGCTCACTTCATGTGTTGTTGGGTGGAATGTCTTCAACACTGCACTCTGCCCTACACACACACACACATGCACATATAGCCACCTACAAGGCACAAGGTTTACACTCACACGTAGTGTAGGGAGCGCTATATGGGGTGTCCTGGCAGTCTCTTGTGTAAACACACTAGTCGCACACACAAACCGCGACCTTGGGTAGGGAGGGCACAAAGACTATTTTTCACAGGAGTGATGCCTGGGGCACCAGGTACCGCGGGGCGGCCCACCTACCTCACAACTCTCCCCTCAGCAGGCCTCGATATTGCCACATTAACAATTACTGCCTTAATTTCTGGACAATCCACACATCCACGGCCTACCACAGTTGGTAGGAGGGGCAGTGCACATTTAGTGCCGCTGTAGCTGACCTAATTAGCGCACTGAAGACTAGACTTAGGCCTAAGCCTATTTCAAACAGGAGAAGGGATACATCCTGCCTGCTTCTCCTCTAGCCTGAGGAGAAGGGAGGGTCTATCCTGAGGAGAAGGAGGGTTTCATTGCAGAATCTGTGGTGAGAGTGATGGACACCGCCTTGACCATTATCTACGTGAATGTGAACACCTGAGAGACATTAGAAACATGTGTAGAATATAAACCCCACATTGTTTGAGTTAGGAAAACATTATTTGTCAAATATTGATGCTGTTCTTAAAAGATTTCCCCATTTTGCACCCGCAAGATAACGTAAGCTTTTAAGGGTTGATAGATGTTAATCTTCTTGTTTGAGGAGCTGTTCACTTGAGACAGTTAAGCAAGTCCCAGCTGTGTCTGGGTACAAATGACAGGATGAACAACCCAGCGGTTTTTCTTCCTATTGGGGTGTTGTACATGCTGCTATGGCGGTGTGTCCACTCACAAGATGAGTGGCGCTGCCCAATAAACTCGCCCCTCGGGCAAAATTTTAAAATTTTAATTGAT
>WNGS01116618.1:0-15269 GCA_020271785.1 Procambarus virginalis
AAAACACAGGAGAAAAACATAGAGACGATAGTTGAAGATGCAACTTGGATAAGTACTAGGAGTAGAGAAAAATGACGGGGAAAATACTTGAACAGAAGAAAATATTAAATGGGAAGAAAGAGATAAAGCATACGAGAACAAACAATAAGAAACAGATGAGGAGAGGGAAATAAATGAGATATTTGGAATAAAGATGAACGAAAATATTGAAGAACTTCAGGAGTCCAGAGTCAGCCACTGAGGAGAAATCAGTGGCAAGTGAGATTACAAAAGTGGAAAGAGTAAATTGACAGGATCTGCTAGACAAAAATACTGGAAAATATGATAGATTACTGTAAGAAGTAATTAGAGCTGAACCGGAGTAGGATTGTCGACTCCCTCACCTCGTCGAGAGATGAAACGAGGCAATTCAGGGCCGAGAAAGCAGACCTAATGACCGACAGTGTCAGTACTGACCAGTGTCGGACAAAATCAACCAGTGCCGGACACAATGAGAATGTCCTTCATCGGCACTTTAATCATGAGAATGGGAGCACATTGGCGCATGTTTTTGTTTAGAAGAAGGAAGACTATGACACCTGGAGAATAACTCACAATAACAAGTCTGAAAGCTAAACAAGCCACACACACACACCACACATATACTAAAAAAAAAAAGCAGAACGACAACATTTTGGTCCGTCTTGGGATCCTATAGGATTCATAATTGAGAAATAATGGAAGATGAGGTACAATATAAGGTCTTATATACATTGCTTCCCCCCCCCCCCCCCTCGTACTGTTGCTCAGTCACGACTTGATAACAATTGAAAGTGGACCGAAATATCGCCACTTTCATTGGATATCAAATGCTGTTTGATTTGCTTATTAAAACTATGAATGTTACCCAATAAATGAAAAACTTACAAACCATGACAAATCAACCATAGTATAATATTTGAAAGGGAGGGAACGCTAATATTTCAAGACAAAATTGAAATACTAATGAAAAACTAAGCTGATTACATGTGCAAGATGAGAAGACTTTCCTTAATCGCCCTCGAGTCCCAGCTACTTTTGTGGCATATATGTATAAGGTGACAAGGAACAACAGAACGAGAGAACACGACTGGAAGTGATAACAAAACGAGAGAACACGACTGGAAGTGATAACAAAACGAGAGAACACGACTGGAAGTGATAACAAACGAGAGAACACGACTGGAAGTGATAACAAAACGAGAGAACACGACTGGAAGTGATAACAAAACGAGAGAACACGACTGGAAGTGATAACAAAACGAGAGAACACGACTGGAAGTGATAACAAAACCAGAGAACATGACTGGAAGTGATAACAAAACGACAGAACATAACTGGAAGTGATAACTAGACGAGAGAACATGACTGGAAGTGATAACAAAACGAGAGAACACGACTGGAAGTGATAACAAAACCAGAGAACATGACTGGAAGTGATAACTAAACGAGAGAACATGACTGGAAGTGATAACAAAACGAGAGAACACGACTGGAAGTGATAACAAAACCAGAGAACATGACTGGAAATGATAACTAAACGAGAGAACATGACTGGAAGTGATAACAAAACGAGAGAACATGACTGGAAGTGATAACAAAACGAGAGAACATGACTGGAAGTGATAACAAATGACAGAACATGACTGGAAGTGATAACAAAACGAGAGAATACGACTGGAAGTGATAACAAAACGAGAGAACATGACTGGAAATGATAACAAAACGACAGAACATGACTGGAAGTGATAACAAACGAGAGAACATGACTGGAAGTGATAACTAAACGAGAGAAAATGACTAGAACTGATAACAAAACGACATAACGTGACTGGAAGCGATAACAAAACTAGAGACGAAACTCTACGCATGTTAGTGGCTGTACAAGAACGGAAGAACACTTATATGACGAGAGAGAACACGATTGGAAACTTTTGAGGCAAATTAGTGTACGGAACACAAGGAAACACGTCTTTACCAAGAAAACGGTTATCTTGAGGTTATCTTGAGATGATTTCGGGGCTTTAGTGTCCCCGCGGCCCGGTCCTCGACCAGGCCTCCACCCCCAGGAAGCAGCCCGTGACAGCTGACTAACACCCAGGTACCTCTTTTACTGCTAGGTAACAGGGGCATAGGGTGAAAGAAACTTTGCCCATTGTTTCTCTCCGGCGCCCGGGATCGAACCCGGGACCACAGGTAAAGCAAGTAAAGCAAGTAAAGCGGTGAGCAAGTAAAGTTAACTAAAATATAGAAAAATTTAGGATCTCCTGCACAATATAGGGACGGTCTTGCTTTTTTTTATCATCGATGGTCAAAGCGGTTGGGCTCTATTCTTCCCCCTTATCCTATTCTACTTCCTTATCCTCATATCCCTCCCAAATGCGATTTAATCTTAGTGGCTTGGCACTTTCTCATAATAATTTCCTTAAGGCGATCTCCATACACAGCTTCAAGATACGATAAGATAGATAAGAGGGAGTGTGACGATGTCGATGCCATCTGCTGAGCGCACCCGACCCCATTTTCTGTTCCCGGGTAGAAAGTTGTGATCTTAGTGACACCTGTGTAGTTTCTTTCTTACTAATCACATTTTACTCCTCAGAAGTGATGTAGGTGGCATCTTGGTGGACAGGAATCAGTTCACCCAGAGCCGTCTTGAACTCAAGACAGGCTCCAGTGGGGACAAATGGCCGAGTTGGTGCAGATTGGGATTTGTCTGTGATACTTAGTGAAGTATTGGTGATTGGACCGACGAATCCCGGGATGGCCAAGTTGAATTACGAGGCGGAAGTACTGTGTGTCTGCTAAGGCTTGTTATAATTAAAGTCTGTGTGGAAGCCTGCCAGAGTGTTGCTGGAGAGTAGAAGTTGTATTTTGGCCACCGTGACGATACTGTGTAAGACTGACCCATGAGTTACTGAGGACGGTGACCTCGCCGGCGTGAGAACCATAGCAGACAGACTCAGGGAGGGAACCTTCAGCAATGGTGTACCATAGAAGATAGAAGTGAACTCACCGGGAGAGAAGATTGCAGAAGTTTTAAAATGTCCTGTACGAGAGTGACACCTACAGTGTTATGTCACGTACATGTGTGTATACATAGTTAAGAAGTACACTTGCTGATGGTTCTGTTTAGTGTTGTTTATCACCTCTTCCTTTAAATTGATTACTACTGCCAGTTGTTAATAACTTAAATATGACTCGGGGTGGGCTCCTGTAACAAGAGACACTTAAGGCCCCATATACAGTTTGATTTATAAACAACCCGGTTACTGGCTAAGTGCGCCTGTAACAGGGAGGGGGAAATAGGGTGAAGAGTCATTACATAAGACGACCAATCTCTGAAAAAAATAGCCCCTGCTACCTAAAAAGCCCCCTACCCCCCCCCCCCGGAACCAAAGGCACCTTTAGGTCAGTACACTCACTCAAAAACAAACACAGCCGATGCAGGAGGGGGGAAAGAATTTATGATGATGACAGGACTGGCCAATCAAATATAAAGCACGAGGCCACTAAACCTGGTCCAAATTTAGTGTGTGAACGCGAAGGGTCAGAGACCACACACATAATTCGGCTCATGTGTGTGTGTATTGCCAGAAGTATTTGCCTAAATCTGCCCCCTCGCCTATAATTGATGCGGAAATCAAAATTCTGTTTCGGGGGATAATTTGAGAAGTTATTGCTGTCGATATTTGGCGACTTCCCCCCTCTCCCCCCCTATTTTTTCTTCTATTTGAAATTCTTATTTCATTATCTCCTCTTCGTCTCTCTTTTTTTGGACTCTGCTTTAATGTCGGTCTGTCTGTGTGCTTGTCTACCCCTTCTGTCTGTCTACGTGTCTGTCTGATCGACTGTCCATCTGTCTGGGTCTGTTCAACTGTGTATGTCTTTATGTCAGTTGCTTATTATCACTACAATTTGTGTTTTTTTTGTTTTAAACAAACAGGAACAGTAGAAAACGACTTCAGACTATTGTTAGCAGACTTCGAGGTTTCCCTTCCCAAAGCTCATCTTAAATCTCTTCTCTCTCTCTCTCTCTCTCTCTCTCTCTCTCTCTCTCTCTCTCTCTCTCTCTCTCTCTCTCTCTCTCTCTCTCTCTCTCTCACTCTCCTCCTTCCTCTCGCCCTATCCTTCGTGCCTCCCACACAGAAGCTGCTTTGCATATCGTACCTAAAACATCGACATGCAAGGATAGAAAAGAACCTTGAGATATCCTAAGCTTACGATCGCCTATCCCTATCCAGCAACGCCATTCGTTCACGTGCGAGGCACGAATTCTATAAATTTCTACCCTCCCCCCCCCCTCCTGCGATCACCAGATATAGAATTTAGATAAGTTATATGTTTTAAACCCTAACCCAAAATGAAGCTATGTATTTTATCTGTCTTAAGATACAGAATGGTAAGAATATTCGGTCTAGGTCGAATTTATGGCAAAGATAAAAAAATATATATATTGTTTTGTCTTTGGGGGATTGGATTATAATTATTGATTATATAGATCAATTATTATAGTTACTGTTCATATGTAAATATTATTTTATGATTATAGATAATGTATATAGATGATTGTAGATCATCTACAATACATTATAGATTGTGTATAATACTTATAGATGATTATGTATAATGTTTATAGTCGATTAAAGATGACGTTTATTGGATTATAGATAAGTAGTAATTAAGTTAGATGATTATAGATTGGTCAGTAGGGAGGAGTCTGTTGGAATTAATCTGGCCAGATGAATCAATTGTGATGAATAGCTCGAGACGAACCATACGTGATGACTTGGCCCGGATGAATACTCTTAGATGAGTCTATCTGGGTGAATGTGTCTGAATGAATATGGGGATGAATCTATCGGAATGACGTTGTCGTGAGAGGTAATTTATGGTTCCACGAAGTTGCTGAACACAACAGGATTGACAGGATCCGAAAATCATTAACACAGGGGCTTCTCCTATTATTTGAGGTGATATATAGGAGTCGCTGCAACCTCGATCCGGAGCCTTGATTCTAAATCCATGACACACTCCTGTGATTCCTTAAATATGGCACAATACTGTGATCCTTAATCCATTGTACCATTTGAAGGAGTCACTGACTTCTATCCAGAGATCCCACTAGACATCTATTCAGGGATCCTGAACCGTTATCCAGCCACCTGAACATCAATCCTAGAATCCAGGATCATTTATCCACGAATCCTCACCTCCTGAGACGTGACCCCTCCTATTCTACGGACATATATACATGATTCCGCATTAAGGTTCATCTACAGGTATTTATTATCTGACTTAAAGATCAATCACACGGAATAGACAATATTCTGTTGAACCCAAGTATCTAATCGGTATATACAAGCTTGAGAATATAATCACGGAGACGTCATATCAGTTCACGCCTCTTCGCTGCCTGCCACATAGGTCAGTCCTGTTGAATTTCACGGGTTTAACGCCGGTGCCTGACGCGGAATAAGTCAAATTCATTTAGATTGTGATTTGAATCAACACGAGGGACGAGGAGGAGATTGCTCATGCAAATAACTCTAGACCACAAATGACTGAGGGTTTTTCCCACGGCTACTTGTAGCCACGCGCCTAAGGTAAGTCCACTACGGGCTCACCATAGCCCGTGCTACTTGGAACGTTTTGTTCCCAGTAGCTGAATCTTAAACAACTTCAACAACAGAGAGAGAGAGAGAGACATGCAGACAGACTGCTAGAGACTTCCATCCCACCATTTCCACCCATTTTACAGAGGTGCTCCTCCTTCCGAACAGATCTCAGAACCCCCCCCCCCACATTCCGCCTCGTCCCCATGTCTGTCTTAATGATGTCCCTGGGCTATTGCAGTGCAAGTACTAGGTAATAATTAGCAAAGCATTATTGACATATACTAAGACCACTGTGAAGCTTATGGCTTCTTTCCCACTCTAAGTGAGAGAGAGAGAGAGAGAGAGAGAGAGAGAGAGAGAGAGAGAGAGAGAGAGAGAGAGAGCGCGGCAAACATTCAGTTGGGGAGTAGCTTTGTTCTTTTAGAGTTAAGGGGGGAACGAGAGTTGATAAAAGACAAGTGAAGGGGCAATAGACACACGGGATTGGTTCGGTCTCTGGAGCTAAAGGGGAGACTCCCAAACGAAGGGGGTTTGGGAGAGAGGGGTCGGAATAACAAGGTTAGATTGACAAGACTGATTGAGAAAGATAGAGAGAGAGAGAGAGAGATGAGATAACAGATGGCCATGCAATTGATATAGCAATATATATTAATGCTATATCTGTCAGATACATTGAATTAATGTCTGTGGTGATGGTAAAGGATAGAAAAGCACAAGGCTCTCTCACTCTGTTCTTCATTACCACCTTGAAGTTACCTTGAGGTGCTTCCGGGGCTTAGCGTCCCCGCGGCCCGGTCGTCGACCAGGCCTCCTGGTTGCTGGACTGATCAACCAGGCTGTTTGACGCGGCTGCTCGCAGCCTGACGTATGAGTCACAGCCTGGTTGATCAGGTACCTCCGGTTCATATTACGCCGCAATGAAAAGGTCGACGTATCGTGCCCTGGAAGTTAAAAAAAATATATAATAAAAAGGAGAACAATTAGTAAGACCAAAACTAACGAGGAGTAGCAAGAGTAACGAGGGCGTTACCTATTAGCATATTAATGTTTTGTTCAATTTTATTCCGTTGCTTTTTACTTTATTGTTGTTACTACCAGTATTACTGCTATTACCTTTACTACTATTGGTGCTACTAGTATTTCATTCACCTGGGCTCTAGGAGACTCGAACTCTGGACCCTCACGCTTGTGAAGGCGAAGCTCTATCCAGTGTTTATTTCCACGGAAGTCTGGATGACAATTTATACTACTAGTCTTGCTACTCTTATCTTTACTAGTAATGGCACTACTACTACTAGTATTGCTACTAATGCTACTGCAGTCGACTATAGCTAGACTGTTGCAACCCTTCATCGATTGCCTCCTGCTGTTGCATGCAAGAGAGAGAGGGATACACCTAAACACCATTGGACTCACTACCACTAACCCCTTGGAGAAGGTTCAGAGGTGTGCCAACAGACTAGTACCCGAGCTGAGGGGTATGAGCTACGAGGAGAGACTACGGGAACTAAACCTCAAATCGCTGGAAGAAAGAGAGTTAGGGGAGACATGATCACCACATACAATATTCTAAGAGGGATTAATAGGGGAGATATAGACTATTTAACACAGGGGGCACATGCACAAGGGGACACAGATGGAAATTAAGTGCCCAAATGAGCCATAGATATTAGAAAGAAATTTTTTAGTGTTAGCTGAGTCGTTTACAGGTGGAATACATTAGGCAGTGATGTGGTAAAAGCTGACTCCATACACAGTTTCAAGTGTAGATATGATAGAGTCTAATAATCGCAGGAACCTGTCAACCGGTTGATGGACCAAAGAGCCAAAACTCGACCCTCGCAAGTACAACCAGGTGAGTAATAGGTGAGTACACTTTCACCACTGGTCACACCCACCACGTAACACACACACACACACACACACACACACACACACACACACACACACACACACACACACACACACACACACACACACACCACTGAACACATTGACCACGTGCATTAACACTTTAACATTAACACTTTCAGTATCTTAATGGCTTGGTGGGGGGATAAGTTCTGGAACCTATTTTGCCTTTGTAATTCCATTTATTGCCTCTGTAATATTTTCCACTAGCGCCCAAAAGATGGGTATGAGGGTCTATTTCTACCCACAGGATGGGTATGGGGATTATTTCCACCTACAGGGTGGGTATGTGTCTATTTCCACCCACAGGATGGGTATGGGGGTCTATTTTCACCCACAGGATGGGTATGGGGGTCTATTTTCACCCACAGGATGGGTATGGGGGTCTATTTCCACCCACAGGATGGATATGTGTCTATTTCCACCCACAGGATGGGTATGGGGTTTATTTTCACCAACAGGATGGGTATGTGTCTATTTCCACCCACAGGATGGGTATGGGGGTCTATTTTCACCCACAGGATGGGTATGGGGGTCTATTTCCACCCACAGGATGGATATGTGTCTATTTCCACCCACAGGATGGATATGTGTCTATTTCCACCCACAGGATGGGTATGGGAGTCTATTTTCACCCACAGGATGGGTATGGGGGTCTATTTTCACCCACAGGATGGGTATGGGGGTCTATTTTCACCCACAGGATGGCTATGGGGTTTATTTTCACCCACAGGATGGCTATGGGGTTTATTTTCACCCACAGGATGGCTATGGGGTTTATTTTCACCCACAGGATGGCTATGGGGTTTATTTTCACCCACAGGATGGGTTGCATAATAAATTAACAAAACCAACTCTTAAAAAGCACGGAGAGACACTATTACTGCTGACGTTTTATGTTCAATATTAATTACTGTGATATTAATAATTGTGAATGGGGAGATATATAAATAGGGACTGCCGTGCTTGGGTCAATAAGAGCTGCTTTGTATGAGTCAATAGAAGCTGCCTCGTATGGGTCAATAGGACCTATCTCGTATAGGCCAATAGAGAAGCTGCCTTGAATGGCTCATTTAGGCCCCAATAGGCCCATTGCCTATTGGACGTTTTATTTTAATGATCTTATGAAATCAGATCATTAGAATAAATGATCTAATTCCATTTTTGTTTGTTTGTGGTTTGTGAATAATCACCCTCCTAAGGTTTGCAAGTTCTTCTTTGCTCTAGGTCAATAATATTTTCCAAGTGTTTTACATTCATGTTCAATATATTTGAAAGCGAAAATGTATTACTTTATATTTACCGATAAATAAATGCCAATGCTTTATCTGTATCTTAAGCCGTTGTGTTTAAGTATATTTAAGTATATTAAGTATATTTAAGGTCCTTTTCGAGACTTTTGTAGTGTTTGTACAAGAAAACAGCGTCGATGTCTACGCTGCAAAACATAGGGGGTAGGTCCAGACCTCTTTGTAGGTCTAGAGAGTATATCACTATATATTAAACCTGTGTGCGGATAAAGGCTTATCATTGCCTGTCAGGAACATCGCAACTGGGAAGCTAAACCCACTTTCCAAGTTGACTATGTTGCTACTGACCTCAGACACTGTATGTTGTATGTGTGTATGTTCAAGCACTAGGATTTATTTTTTTTTTCCTCTGCCGTATACATTTTGACCTTCATTCGGGTCAAAATGTATCTAGAAATTTTAGTGGACACACACACCCACCCACCCACTTCAAAAGTACCATGTTAAAACATGTTTTTTTTGTATTGATCAAGTGTATGTTTTCGTGTACCGTCATAGAAAACGAGCGTTAAGATCAAAATGAGAATATTGATGAATATTCTCAAAATGAGGGAGGAAGTGAAGCCATTTCAATAATAAATTCTATGCCCTGAGAGTGGGCTACTTGAGTCTAGGTCAACACTGTTTTCCCACCCCGAAAGAAAACAGAATTTACAGAATTTACAGAATTTTCACACAATCCCCAGCCCACAATGCACTTCGGTATGTGTCATCCAGGAAACCCTCGTGAGTTCAGTAGAACTCCAGGTTACAATCCTTTGACCATATCGTGGCCTAGTTGGCTGGGAGCGTGTGCGTGGGAACATCCACATCATAGGTTCGAATCCTCATCACTGCTCCTCGGATTTTTCTCAACCTAGAGTATGTCAACGCTTCTCTGCTTGCGCCTTTGTCTGTATCTCTGTCTGTTTCTCTCTGTCTAACACAGCGTCTAACTCTGCTTGTCTCTATATCTGTCTCCACCTCTCTGTTTATCTGACTGTTTATCTTTGTCTCACTGTCTATCGGTTTTCTCAATTTATGTTCATATCTCCTTTAATGTATGTCTGTCTGTCTCTGTATGTCTGTCTATCTATCTATGTATCTATCTGTTTGTATGTATATTCTGTATATACTATAGATATACTTANAATAATACTTTTTTTTTTAATTTTTGCTGTTAAATTCTTACTTTTCCACAGCTCAAATTATCTTTTGATAATTTTAAATAATTTCAGAAAATTAAAACTGTTTCCTAAGTAAGAGCAACTTAGTGATAACCAGCTTGAGTACTCAACTACTGCCACTATCGAGAACTAGCGTAACAAGACATTAAGCAATTAACGAGACAATTAATTGCCTTGGCTGACCTGAGTGGTCAGCAGTGCCAGGAAGTTGCATAGTGGTCAACTAGTCTTCGCTGAACAAGAGGTTGGTGACTCAATTGAACGATTAAGAGAGAGAGAGAGAGAGAGAGAGAGAGAGAGAGAGAGAGAGAGAGAGAGAGAGAGAGAGAGAGAGAGAGAGAGGAAGGGATGCTTTCCGTAGTTGGTACCACTTGGAAGATTTGCAATAAAAGTCGCTTTTATTCTCAAATTTGTCTCTTTTATATCGTCTGCTCCCCTCCTCCACTCCCTATTTCTTCTAATTATGCTCTTCCCACAATCTTTCACCACCCCCACTACTCACTACATCTCAAGTGTCTCCCCTACCACATACTATTTCCCCTCCTCTCCCCCCCCCCACACTATCACCCACCTCCCCACGCCCCCTGGCCGTGGGGGAGACTGCGCAGCGCGGCGGGGAGCACAAAGGGGGAGGCGATGGCGCAGGAGAGAGATAAGAGGCTGGTGAATCACAGCGCCGCTCGCCTTCCCTCGCTCTGTTTACCCTCTCATTGTATATATACGTGTGTCGATCAATTCAAGATCTGCACCTTGCCACGTGCTCCTTTTCAATCTTAGGACTACTCATCATGACCCCTTTTGAAGAGTCCGGAGTGGCAGAGTGGCGCGTCCTCTGCTTTGGGTAAGCTGGGTGGAAGTGTCCCTTGGGGAGTTGTTAGGAGCAAGTGGAGAGCGAATGCGAAGTAGGTAGGTGTAGGTGGGTGGGTTGGGGGCACCACCTACACCTTCTCCTCCTCCTCCTCTCCCTGGCTGAGGTGAGCGCCCAACACGGTAGCAAATGTCCTCGATTCGAACCTCGTTAGGCCGACATGCTGAGTCCCAAGGGCATTCCTTTTTTGCCTAGGTAGCCCAGACCGGCTCTCTCTCTCTCCCCCTCCTTCAGGCTCCTGCTCCCGCAACACCTAATCGTTTCCTCTGCCGATCGTGTTGGGTTGTTAGCGAGAGTTTACGCAACTGGCTTTCCCCATTCACTCAGTGACCCATTTCTGCAATCTGTGCAAGAATCCGAGGGACGTTTGGTGGGTGTTTTACGCTGCTTTCAGCAGAGGGCGCGGCGTCTCCTGAATGTTCCGAGGGGTCTCTGAGGCGCCGTCAACAGGCGGGCACAATCACTTCCACCTTTACTCTGGAATTTAACCCCCGTGCGTACACGATCTCAATATTAAAATAGTTTCGGAACGCAATGTTCCAGTGCAGTCTTATGGAGACAAAGTATCAGTGCTCAATAACTTCCGTTTCTTCCCCCCCCCCCCATTCCTTCTCCTCCTTATTGTATACCAGTGAAACTGGTGTCGCGTGGAGACCAATTTATAATAAATGCATTTCACATCTTTGTTGTATATTTTTAAGTGGTTGCTTTTCACTTACAATTATGAATTATGGGACACGGGTTTTTAAGTAAGAAGTCGTATGTATCTTTAGTCTTAAAATATTGCTTTTGAAATACGCATTTTAGTCTCGGTCTCTTCACATTTATGTTGAATGTTTTAGATGATATAGAAATTATATAGAATAGAATGATATAGAATAGAATGAGATGATATAGATAGAATGAGATGATATAGAATAGAATGAGATGATATAGAATAGAATGAGATGATATAGAATAGAATGAGATGATATAGAATAAAATGAGATGATATAGAATAGAATGAGATGATATAGAATAGAATGAGATGATATAGAATAGAATGAGATGATATAGAATAGAATGAGATGATATAGAATAGAATGAGATGATATAGAATAGAATGAGATGATATAGAAATGAATGTTTTAGATGATATAGAAAGCAATTGTTTTATTTCAATTACTGTGAGGTATGAAATTAAAAGAAGTATATACACATATCCAGTATTTGTCGGTGGGGGGACGACAAAACCCATAGAGTTTGAGCATGTGTCATCATACAATTATTAAAAGTGATCTTCAAGCAGTTTTGTTGGGGGGAAAAACATGTGGATTTGTTTTGTTTATGTACTTCTTAAGTACACCGGCATGACATGAAGTGTTTTTGTGAATGGAAATACAGTATATACTCGGACTGACCAAAATCATACATCCTATATCCCCCGGAAAATACAGTAATAAATGATAAGTGATAACAATTAGTAAACCACAAGGTTTGTTTACGTCTTCTAAACCTAAACCTTAGCAACAAGAACGCACAGAAACCAGCGGCTGTTTTAGAAGAGCAATTATCATGAAAAAAGAAATAGATAATGTGGAAATAAAAGACAAAATCAATAACAAATGCTACAGTCTTTCAGAGTGACCTTCAAGAGGCTCCGTTTTGACCTGCACCTCTGTAATTGCTGCTGTTATGATCTGCATCTGTGTGTGACCTGTGCATCTGTAGCAACATGCACCTTCGAGTCCCGTTCATGTGTTGTAGCCTGTACCATTGGGTCATGTGCATCTGTTGTTGCCTCCTGCATCTACGGTACACCTCTGTACCATCGTAGACGTAGACGTCGAGGGTAGACGATCGTATAACACTCGTTCGTTATACCAAGACGAACGAGCATGTGTATTAAATATATATATGCCAAGTATCAGTGTTTCAGTCGCAGGAGGAACACAGACCGTGAACTCTTACGACCTCTTTTGGTCGTCAGATGAGCTATAACTACGGTCTCCTTGTGAGCAACTTGACACCCAGAGCTGGTGTCTTCCCATCTCTCTCAGCATCTTCACATCTCTCTCAGCATCTCCACATCTCTCTCAGCATCTCCACATCTCTCTCAGCATCTCCACATCTCTCTCAGCATCTTCACATCTCTCTCAGCATCTTCACATCTCTTTCAGCATCTTCATCTTACGACATATCTCGTGGCTGACAGGAACGAGGCACGACCCTCCATAGAGGACGTTTCAGCCAGGCATTAAATGTCTATTAAATATTCGGTACATAAAGAGTTAAATAAATTGTTGTCCATAACAAGCCATTAAATATTCCACGAACTTCCGCTTCCTGACGCTTGTGTTGGGCCTGAAATTATTATCAGATTTAATTTTTCAAGTTGATGTTAATTAAATCTCATATTTCCCAGGCACCAAGCTCAGCCATTGAGTGCTTGCATATGTCCAGTTGTGAAAGCGCAAGTGAAATGAATGTTTTTTAATTATTAGACCGCCTGTGTGCGTGTGTATGCTTGTATGATGTATGTATGTATGTATGTATGTATATAGTTATGTAGGTATGTATGTTGTATGTATGTATGTATGTATGTATGTATGTATGTATGTATGTATGTATGTATGAATGTAGTATGTATGTATGAATGTATGTATGTATATGTATGTACGTATGTATTTATGTACTCACCTTCATGTATGTATGTGTATGTTTTTTAGAGTTATATAATTTCTCAGTAACTACGCTGTGTATTTAATATTTGTATCTGTAGGGTCAAGCTCTTGGACCCCGGCTTTCTGACGTTTGGTTGACTATGTATTGACACCCCGATCTTTTTTACTCTATCATATCTACTACACATATTTCTCACTAAAACACACACACACACATCCCAGGAAGTAGTCCCTAGCAGCTGTCTAACACCCAGGTACCTATTTACAGCTAGGTGAACAGGGGCAGCAGGAAAAAACAAATCCTCCCATTTGTTTCTGCCTCAGTCCTCCACTGGATATGAATGATCTCCCGACAGGTCGTCGACTTATTTAACAGAAGATGGACCCTCTATAGTACCGATCCTTCAGGAAACACTCATTCTCGGGATAGCTTACCATTGTGATTTATGCTTTCCACCCACAAGCAGTCACCCTCTGTATCTCTCTCTCGCCCCTTCCGTGTGGCTGTCGACATGTTTTCCGGAGCGTCAGACGCGTTCTTCCCCTGCTCCACAACGCCTGACGATGGGCGTGGAGACGTCGACCAGCTAAGGATTATCTCGATGGCTTTCCTGATACTTGTCGTCGCTGCCGTTAATCGTGCAGCAGTGTGGCGGGAAGAGCTTTGTCTGAGTGGCAGGGGGGGGGGGGAGGGTTGCAAGGGGGAGATGGGGTCTGAGTGGCAAGGAGGAGTGGAGCTGGATTTGAATGGCAGGATCGAGGAGTCAACGGAGCTGGATCTGAGTGACAGGGGAAGGGGGAATGAGATGGGATTGAGTGATCAGGAACTGGGTCTGATTGGCAATGAGGGGTAAGGAAAGACGGGTCTAAATGGCAGGGGAAGGACTGGACATAGTAAATGTGATAACTGTATCTGAGTGGCGAAAGACAGGTAGACCTGAGTGGCGAAAGACAGGTAGACCTGAGTGGCGAAAGACATGTATATATATATATAGATATATATATATATATTATATATATATTATATATATATATATATACATATATACCTGGCTACGTCTTAGACTAGACCTGGAGAGGATGTTTTAATATTCTGTCTCAGCTTGGGATCAAAGCCGTCGTGAGACACGGTGATCTGGTCGAGTCAACTGCTTGTGTATTGAGAGGGTCCTGAGCACGGTGTATTGAGCAGGTCACACAGAGATGCTGAGATCTGGTCGACTTGGGTCTCGCAGAGATGCTGAGATCTGGTCGACTTGTATCTCGCAGAGATACTGAGATCTGGTCGACTTGTGTCTCGCAGAGATGCTGAGATCTGGTCGACTTCCGAGTGTCTCCCACTCAACAAATTAATGGCTATATATTTTCTTACACTCGCTACATTCTCTTTCACTTTTATACAGTGGTACAACCCTGCCACGGTGCCGCTATATATGTATATATATATATATATATATTATATATATATATATATATATATATATATATATATATATATATATAATCGTCAATTCTGGTGCCTCGTCAGCCTTACTCTTGTTCTTATATAATAATAATAATCTTAGCCTTTTAATAACCTTGCAAATGCATTCAGCGCCATGGAAACCTCTCTTCTCTACAACACAGCCTAACCCCATGGCCACCACGAAGGCATTTCAATCCTTTTTTTCCCATAGTGCATTCAGAGGCCTTCCGAAAATCGAGCCTTTTTTGTG
>WNGS01116626.1:0-28530 GCA_020271785.1 Procambarus virginalis
TCCTTAATTAACCAAGTATTTCTTTTCCACAAAATATAAATTTAACTACCGACGTGTAGTTGCCGTATCACTTGACTGAATATACCACTCGCAAGACACTTAGGCACCCTTTGGTTGCGCGCAAACAATTACTGAGCACTGCCTCACTGAGCGCTGAGAACCCACTAGAAGAAAAAGAAAAATCAGAGTCCCAACGCTAATTTGCTAAATGACCAAAAATCGACTTTTGGTCTCTCAACGTTCTAACTTGGATCACTGTAATCGCACACTGGAATTAACACTGACGACCCAATGATCGTATGGCTAGCCACAAAATTAAAATTTATTCCCAAAACTAAGATTTTCCAAGCGACTTAGAAATATATCGTCACAACAATTTTCACGATTTTCACTGAATGAACGAATACACGAATCCACTTTAATGCCCTGCACTTCACTTCACTTGAAAACAGGGGACCACTCACCTTGGTAATTCTCCCAGAGAATTTATCCTGCATACATGTACACAAACTCAGATATAAAAGAAATATAAAACAAATACTTAGAAAATAATAACACTTATACACGAAAATTACCTAAACAAGGGTGAATACTTAACTAACGAAGGGACGCTTAACCTGAAAGGGAACTTAATATACAGGGAACTTAATGTAGTACTTAAGGAGATCTCGATTTAACTATAACCGTCCCGTCCTGGCCCGCCCTGTCGCTTTTACCAACATTCACCAATATCCCGACAGTACCAAATAAATCCTGTCCTTTGCGGTCAACGGTTAGACTAGATAGCGGAACCACCGACGGATCTAACTGTCCGACACCACCGTAATTCCGTTGCTAGACAATCTACTACGCCATCCCTCAGTAACTCTCGGCACCTTCATGGTTGTACCGTAGAAAGCTAGCGATTGGGTCGCCTAACACGCCCTCGGGGATAAATAATTAGCGTCCTAATACTTCCCCGCTCAGACAATTCGAAACCTAGAATTGTTGTTGCAAAACCACCATGCAACACCCTTGTCCGTAGTTGCAGAAGGTCGAGAAAAAGTACCCTGTCCAACTACCCAAGGCGGCCTCCACACTTAACTGCCTGCTAGCGCACTTAAGTGCCTGTAATCTACCTTACCAGCCTCTCAAGACCCTAGAATCGCCTACTCTATGCGAATCGCACCACATAGGATTACCGTCGACTCTCTCTCATGGGCCCCGGCTGCACTCTCACCACACAGCATAACCGAACGGACAGACGCGTGAGGCTTCAATAATCGTCAAGAAATTATTGAAACACCGCTGCTACCATTGTAATACCTACTACCGCGTAGTATAGTAATGGCTGCTATACCCTTGTAACGTTGACTAACCATTGTAATGACTACCATAGTAATGGTAATATACCCTAATTGAAATATTATTAAATCATTTATTGTAATATCTCTGTCCACACTTAATAACCAGCAAACACTAATAACGGACCAGTATGACCCCTCGCTGGACTGTCACGAATATAAGCTGAATATTAAATGAGGAATATCACAAGGAAAGGGATTATTAATCTCCTTACCTTATACACTGCCACCACCTTCCAAATGAATGAATGTGTCTATAATTATCGGTCCCCAGGAAGGAAGGGACTCGATAATCAGGGAACTCAACGGACCAGTGATTGAAATTGAATGGATTACTTTAGTCTTATTGAACTGAACGGGAGGCTCTCGCTTGCTTTATTATGCCTAAGAATGGAGAACCACAGGGAATTTCTAACACAGCACATGAAAATCGCATGAATAACATATACCAACACAAGGGGACAGATAACTCACCAAAATGACATTAACAATTATTTTATTATTGTAACTGTATATTTAAATCACAATTGACATATAGCCTACTCTAATAACATCTACCAAAATAAAAGAGGCAATGGAAATGCAATCACCAATATGCAAGAACGTAGGAGCACACTACCTTCAATCGCACACTGCGGCCAGATGTTGATGGCGGCCCTCAGCCCCGTTGGGTGCGGGCTGGCTTGCCCTCCAGTCCCGAAAAACTCCCAAGACACACTAAATGAAATTTTGTTTTACCAGCTTATTGCTGGGAAGGATTACACCTCCCACCATCCAATACAGCCCCCAGGGCTCCACCCATTATTTTGGCAATGGCCAACCATTTTACACTTAGGCCTGAGGTCTGGCTCTCTAGGGCCAATAAGGACTTGGCCCTTATCTCCCGCCAATCATCTTCCCTGAGGTGCCGTGGAAGGCTACATGAATTCCTGAAGATTGAGTCAGTACTCCCCGGCTATGCGATGGGAACAAGGTACCACTGTATTGGATCCCGCAACTAGTGCACCTCCCAGCAATGTTTACCAAAACTGATAATTTATGTTCCAGCCCGTCTCCAGCAAGATAAAGGGTAGGGATATTTGACTCGCCTGGTATGGGTAAGGGACCGTTGAGAGGGGAAAGAGAGGGAATGAGAGGGGGATGAGAGGGGGATGGAGAGGGGAAACGAGTGGGGAGGATTGCGTGGGGACGCAAGGTATCACAGAGGTCGGCCTCAGGTCAACTCCTTGGACCTTGACAAATGGGCTACAGGGGGGGGGGTGAAGGGGGAAGACGAATGACGGGTAAGGGGAGGGGAGAAAGGGGGAAGGGAAAAAGGAAGGAGGGGAGAAGGAAGGAGGGGAGAGGGGGAAGGGAGAACCAATGATCTGAGCACCAGATCATTACAAAGTGAGGTTTACAGTACAGTATTCCCTTATCTGTCCACCCTCACTCATGTTGTTTCATCACAGAAAATGTATATATGAAGATTTCAACATATTAGCTAGCTATTCACGCTTCAGCCTTTAAAGTATGTACTGTAATCTACAAAGATACGTGCGCCACAAATCAGTGAATGAAAATCATTGAAACACAGACGTTCACTTGTGTGGACCACTCTGGCTGGTGTTTGGTTAATATGCTTCAATTGTTGTGTGGACCATTCTGGCTGGTGTTTGGTTCATATGGTTCCTTTGTTGTGTGGGCCACTTGTGTGATTCAACTTGTAATATGAAGGAATTATTAATTATAACCTGTGATAGAATGGGAAAGTTTTTCACCAGTCTGTAAACTCTGTCCCAACATCGTAAGCTTGTGGACCACTTGTCCACGTGTGTGATCCAACTTGTCATATGAAGAAATTATTAATTGTAATCTGAGATAGAATGGGAAAGTTTTCCACCAGTCAGTGAACTCTAACCCAACATCTTAAGCATATCTACACATCCCGCCACTTCAGCGAACCAGAGTACACCGAACCAGGTGAATAAATCCAGCCTGAGAAGTGTGCGACCTAGCCAGAGATACGGCAAATTCAGGTACATTGAATTGAGGTTGTACTGTACTTGTCTTCTTTGTGCATCGGACAGGTGTTTGCATCTTTATTCCTGATTACCAGTAAATAGGAGGTGTTATTATTATCCGTACCAGTTGCCACCCGTCGCGAACGCATTTACCTTTTAAAAATTCGTCAAAAAACTATTTCTTGACATATTAGGATGAAATTTTCAAGACGCTGATGCCAAATAACGGGAGATTTGTTTAAAATTGTTCACTATATTTCATATATGGAGAAATCTCCACCGTCACTGGGCCCCTTAAGTGTGTTGGCTAGTATTACATTTCTAAGATTAGAGTTGAATTCAGCAACATCAGTGTTAGGCATTCTGTAAACTGCTCCCATAGTCAAGTCAGCCTCGGTACCCTTGACTCTGAAACGGGCAAAGATATACTCGCCACAGGTGTCTAGTTTGAATTACTTTTAAAGAAGTCAGTTGTAGACACTCGATTATCCGGGATTCGAACATCCGGAAAACACCCTTATATGGCCAAAATCGTGACCGGATAAAGTTCTCAATATCCAGCCAAAATGGCCATGGGAGCCGGATAAAAGCTGGTTTAGCCGGATAAAAAATCGGAGCCAGTTAACTTTCTGATGATGTTACACTATCTGGACAGTCAGCCGGATAATCATTGAATTGTCCAGATATGAAAGCCATAGGGCAGGCCGTACCATATTAATCTAGTCTGCCTGTGGCTCGAGATGCATGGTGGAGGAGGGGGAGGGGTGGGTAGGTGGCGTCGGGAGAGAGGGGAGCGGCCTATACACTACAGTACAGGAATTACCATTAATTTTAGAACAATTCATCATAGCCAAAATCAAAAGAAATACTAGTAATTATGTAATAAGAAATAACATACAAGTTTCCAAAAAAACAATTTGCACAGGCTGAAGTTTCCTTCAAAAATATTGTTTTTTTTTTCCTGCTGGCGGCCTATGTAACGTGCCTCCTCCCTGCCCCGACTGGACCCGTCCATGCCTGGTCAAGCCATGTGCTCCCGTCCCTCGTGTTACACCACAGTGCCGCGCCATTAGTGAAATACTTTTTTTAAATAACTTTTTTATTTTCATAGTAACTTTGAACATTTTTGACCAAGACTATGTCTGGTAGCAGCATGAATCATTCTGGAGGTGTTAAGAGGAAGAAGGTTGTCCTAACAATTAAGGACAAGTTATGTGGTATACAACTTTGTGAAAATGGCCGGTCAACTTAAGTGTTGCCAAGGAATTTAATATAGGCACTAAATATATAGTTTCATATATGGCACTAGTTTCTGATATAAGGAAACAAAAAGAGAAAATTCTGAAATACATTTCAACCTGTGAAAGTGAAGGTGCAAGTACTAGCAGAGGGTGTGAACAGGCCCCTTCAACAAGTGAGGTGTCACAGGCAAGCCCAGCACCTTCAAAAAGTGAGGTGTCACAGGCAAGCCAAATGCCTTCAACCAGTGAGGCGTCCGCAGCTGGCAGTCAAAACTAACTTTACTTAATGAACTGTATAGTAATTTTAAGTCAAAATCAAACAAAAAGATGAACAACAACAATATAAGTTGAGGTTTTTAGTTGAATATTTAATAATTATATGTGGCAAGGCAAATCAAATTATGTTGATTATAGTATAAAAATAGTTGGAAATGGTTAGTTTTGGACTTGTAGGTGAAAAAGTACCATTATCCAGAACACGTGAGTATCCGGGTTCCCATATAGTCCGGATAATCAAGTGGAGACAGTAGTACCACCACCTCTCTGGATTGGCCGACAGTTATGAACTGCCAAGTAGCTTGGTATGTTAAAGAGTTTTGTTGTATCCTCTTTCAACCACGTTTCATTAACCCTTAAACTGCTAAGGGCTATTGGCCTGCACCACCACCAGGTGCCACAAAAAAAATTCAAATTATTTTTCGTTTTATAAAGGTGTTCATTTACGTTCCCTGATCGCTGCAAAAATAATAAAAAAATCGTAAGTGACATACAGTGCATCCTCACTCTAAAGAACCCCGCTCTAGCAAATTCCCAGAAGATCCAAACAAATTGAATTCGTTACTAAATGTTCAGTGGAACATTTAAAATGTTCGATTAACCCTTAACATGCTCGGGGTCTAATATACTGCTATCCGCACAGGCGCATGTCATTTTGAAAAAAAAAAAATTTTTTTTTTTTCTAATCTGTTAAGTTTCGTTCACTGATCACGGGAAAAATAAAAAAAAAATTCTATTGTACTTACTTTTGTTGCAATAGAGCCGTAAAGTTCATCGATGACGTCACACTCTGCATGTTCTCTCATGCAGTAGACGCCCGAGAGGTGTTGCGCGGCGTCCCGCAACAGCCAGAGTTGCCACAAATATATTTTCGCGCTATTTATTTACAATGTCTAGGCGCATTTTATCCATTTATTTTGCACTAAATTTGTTTCAAATAATGTTTGAACATATTTTGTATCAATAATTGTTGCATATTTGAGTATACACAGGCGCACACATCTGTTTTCAATTACGACAATATAATATGTCATTACAGTCTATTACATTGTATGTTCTGCTTATATTTGTATATATTTACACACACGCACACGCTAACTGCTTATATGTTTACATATTTACACACTCGCACACGCTGTACACACTTTGCAGCACACTTAGAAGTTTTCTAGACTGTGGTAGTCATTGAAGCAGTCGACAGCACATAATGGGATACCACACGTTTCACACCATGTTTGTACTAGCTTCCGTTTCTGGTCTCGACGTGTCGTTGTTTTACACACCAAGCAATCACGTTGGCCTATTGCACGCTTCCCAGCTGGTGGCAAATACTTGAGTCTGTGTGCTAGGAAGCCTTCAGTGTGAGCGAGGCGTGGAGTACCAGCATGCTGCAACAGTGGGTTTATGATGGGCCGCTGAATCCCTGGGACATCTTTTGCAAACTTTCCTAATAACTGTATTGTAGCATCAAATACAAAGTCACGGAAAGTGGGCTTACGTCCAGTCCTCACAAGGTACATGTTGAAACAGTTCAGCATGCTCATGTCCACAAGATGGAAGAACACTTTTTTCGTCCACCTACATGTCTTCCGCACACACTCTGCAGTGCCAATCATCATGTCTGATTTATCAATCAACCGCATGTTGATATTATAGTCTAAAACACAGTTTGGCTTATATAGTGGTGCGTTTGTTTTATGGCTCACTTTCCCACTGTTCACCATTGTTCCATCATGAATTGTTGTCAACAAGTTCACCTCTCGTTTGTCTTTCCACCGAACTGACAGAATTTGATCACATTTCCTTCTCTGACACTCACCAACTGCAATGTCGGTGTCAAACACAGGCATTTCCCTTCGTTGTGGCTTTACTGTACCAACCAATCCGGTTCTATTTTCTAGCAAGAACCGAGCTAGCAAGGGACTTGTATAGTAATTATCCGTGTATAAAATGTGTCCCTTGTTCATCCACGGAGCCATGATGGTCTTCACTACACTACCCGAGAATCCATGTTCGTCGTTACCGGGAATGTCTACATCACTAGCCGAGTACAAAATCATGTGTAACACGTATCCTGTCTCACAATCACAAAGAACAAAAAATTTCAGGCCAAATCGGTTTCGTTTTGAGGGAATGTACTGTTTGAATGGAACACGTCCCTTGAAAAGTACGAGAGATTCATCAACCACCAGCTTCTGTGCTGGTACGTAAAAATCTCTGAATTTTCCAATAACATCGTTCATGTAGTGCCTCACTCGCCACAGTCTATCATCAGGTGTTCGGTCCTGAACACTTCCAAAATGTAAACACCTGAGGAGTATCTGAAACCTGTCTCGTGACATATATTTACCGAATAAAGGTGTTGGCACTGTATGGTCCTTGCTCCAATAGTCACTTATTGCATGTTTGTGACAGTGCTTCATCAACAAACAGAGTGCCAAAAACACATACATTTCCGCAACTGTGGTATTTTTCCAACGCTGCAGTCGTGAAAATTCTGTGATTTCCCTCTCAATCAGGTAAGCAGCATGCAGGTTCGTTTGGTGTACAATGTATTCCATGAGTGGTTCATCATAGAATGCTGTAAAATATTCCATCTCAGCCATGTCCTCACCTTGATTAGGGAAAAGGTTTGTAATCCCTACATCTGTATCGTCAAAGTGAGGAATATTAGGAATAAAATCGTCACCATCACTCCACTCAAGTACACCAGGCGTCCTGCGAGATGCAGATGAAAGACGGCGAGGAAGCGATGCATACCGGCGACCAGGAGCTGAACACCGTCTGCGAGAAGCACGGCGGCTACGTGCACATGAAGTGGGTGCACGTAAGGTGGGTTCTGGTGAGGTGGATGCACGTGAGGTGGATGCACGTGAGGTGGGTGCACGTGAGGTGGGTGCACGTGAGGTGGGTGCACGTGAGGTGGGTGCACGTGAGGTGGGTGCACGTGAGGTGGGTGCACGTGAGGTGGGTGCACGTGAGGTGGATGCACGTAAACACGAGGGTCTTGGTCCCTCATGTGCTGCCATGCGGTAGCGCTTGGCTGGGCGAGATGCTGCTGACGCGACAATTTCTCGCCCAGTTACACCACTGGTACCAGCCACAGGCTCAATAAAACTGTGATCTGAGTCACTAAACCCAGAAAAGGAGTCACCTCCCTCTGACTCGTCATCCTCAAACAGATAATTTCCACAGGAACTGTGAGGTCGTGGTAGAACTGGGGTAGAAACTGGGCGAGGAGGCAAGGGTGAGGGTAGAGGCCTCGCCTTGGCATGGCGAGAATTCTCACTCTCACTGCTGCTGCTACTATCACCCGACAACTGTGTATAATCCTCGTCGTTGTCAGAATCATCAAACACACTTTCCTCACCTTCAGAAAATAATTCGTGGGCTATTTGCTCTGGGGTGAGGGATTGCGTGGTGCGTGCCCGTGAGGCGTTTGACCGTGCGCTCGCCATGGTGACCGTCGCTAAACTGAGGCCTCCCAGGCCTTCGGAGCGTGAGCGGGAATTTTTTTCAAAATGGCCGCTGTTTACTATAGCCCGTGGGCAGCGTATGGGAACCCCAGATACCCGGCGGGACATTCAAATCGTGCGCGGTACCCATACACGTCATTTGACGTGAAGCGCAGTTTACTGGTACAACGCCTAGCACATCATATGACGTGAAGCGCACTTTAAGGGTTAAGAGGAATATTAGTCAAAGTGGTCACCGAGACCGAGCGTCGGAGGAGGTCTTCATCAACTATGATTCAAAGTTGTAAACAGTTATACAGTGTTTTTATTATGCATACCCAATGTTTCCAGGGAAAAATGGTTGAAGGATGATAAAATTGTGTCAGGAGTCATTGGTGAGAGTTGTTGTCAGGGGGAAAGTGGTATGAGTAGTTAGGGGTTATTGTTAGGGGGGCAGGTGGTGTAAGTTATTCTCATGGTAGGGAGGTTGTCAGTGGGGGAAGTTGTCAGAGAAGCTGGAGTAATAGTGGTGTCAGGGGAGGCAGGTTGTGTCAGTGGTAGAAGTTGTCAGGGAAGATGGAGTAATAGTGGTGTCAGGGGAGGCAGGTTGTGTCAGTGGTAGAAGTTGTCAGGGAAGATGGAGTAATAGTGGTGTCAGGGGAGGCAGGTTGTGTCAGTGGTAGAAGTTGTCAGGGAAGATGGAGTAATAGTGGTGTCAGGGGAGGCAGATTGTGTCAGCGGTGGAAGTTGTCAGGGAAGATGGAGTAATAGTGGTGTCAGGGGAGGCAGATTGTGTCAGTGGTAGAAGTTGTCAGGGAAGATGGAGTAATAGTGGTGTCAGGGGAGGCAGGTTGTGTCAGTGGGGGAAGTTGTCAGGGAAGATGGAGTAATAGTGGTGTCAGGGGAGGCAGGTTGTGTCAGTGGTAGAAGTTGTCAGGGAAGATGGAGTAATAGTGGTGTCAGGGGAGGCAGATTGTGTCAGCGGTGGAAGTTGTCAGGGAAGATGGAGTAATAGTGGTGTTCGGGAAGGCAGGTTGTGTCAGTGAAGAGCTCTGGCCAGTTATATCATATAAATGGCAACATGTGGATGGCGCCTCCATGCTCCACCTAGATAGTTCACTCACTGTCTGCTTTTCACCAAATTAGCCAAGAAAATGTTACCATTTCAGTTGTTTGTAACACACAGCTCTATCATATTCCATAGTCAAAATGAAGAACTCATAATAAATGGTGCTGTCAGTGGTGAGGGGGATGCATTGGGGGGGGGGGGGTAAAAAGGCAGCTAGCCTCTACGCAGTCAACATTATCTGAGACGGGTCAAGGTCTGGGTCTGAGGCCTGGTATGAGGTCTATCCTCAGGCCTTGTCTGAGGTCTGACCTGAGGTCTGGTCTGAGGTCTGGTCTGAGGTCTGGTCTGAGGTCTGGCCTGAGGTCTGGCCTGAGGTCTGGCCTGTGGCATGGCCTGAGGTCTGGCCTGAGGCATGGCCTGAGGTCTGGCCTGAGGTCTGACCTGAGGCCTGGTCTGAGGTCTGGCAAGTGGCCTGGTCTGAGGTCTGGCCTGAAGCCTGATCTGAGGTCTGGCCTGAGGCCTGGTCTGGTCTGGCCCAAGGCCTGGTCAGGTCTGGCCAGAGGTCTGGCCCGAGGCCTGGCCTGAGGCCTGGTCTGAGGTCTGGCCTGAGGCCTGGTCTGAGGTCTGGCCCGAGGTCTGGCCTGAGGCCTGGTCTGAGGTCTGGCCCGAGGCCTGGTCTGAGGTCTGGCCAGAGGTCTGGCCTCCTTGATACCTGTTTGATGGGGTTCTGGGAGTTCTTCTACTCCCTAAGCCCGGCCCGACGCCAGACTTGACTTGTGAGTTTGGTCCATCAGGCTGTTGCTTGGAGCAGCCCGCTGGCCCACATACCCACCTCAGCCCGGTTGGTCCGGCACTCCTTGGAGGAAACAATCTAGTTTCCTCTTGAAGATGTCCATGGTTGTTCCGTCAATATTTCTTATGCTCGCTGGGAGGACGTTGAACAACCGCGGACCTCTGATGTTCATACAGTGTTCTCTGATTGTGCCTATGGCACCTCTGCTCTTCACTGGTTCTATTCTGCATTTTCTTCCATATCATTCACTCCAGTATGTTGTTATTTTACTGTGTAGATTTGGGACCTGGCCCTCCAGTATTTTCCATGTGTATATTATTTGGTATCTTATCTTAAATATATCATAAATAACTAATCTTATCATAAATAACAATCTCAACAAAAATCACATCATTCTAGGAGGTGATTTCAATATTGACCTGGGTCTTCAAAATAACCCTCAAGTTGACTATTTCCGTAACAGCATGCACTCCTGTAAGCTAATCCCCACAATCACCAAGCCCACCCGAGTAACTCAAACATCTGCCACTACCTTGGATCACTTATGGACTAATATAACAGCTCCCCTTACATCTGGGGTAATCTATGATAGAACAACTGACCACTATCCTACCTTCCTCATAGCAAACATGGATACAATACCTCCAGAAAGCAAGAAACTCTCATTCAGACTACACAGTGAATCAGCTTTAGGCAATCTCTCTAATGCACTTCACAATACTAAGTAGGAATCTGAATTCAAGAATACACAGGATATAAGCTCATTAACTAACCTCTTTCTCTCCAAAACTCTAAGCCTCTACAACACTCACTGTCCCCTCCTTACCAAACAAGTAACTGATAAAAGAAAAAACAACCCGTGGCTCACAAGTGGCATAATTAAATCAATCAACAAAAAACATGAATATGAAAAGAAATTTAGGAGTGGCCTAGTTACAAAGGAAGTAGCTAAAAGGTACTCATCAGTGCTTACCAGTATCATAAGAAAAGCCAAACTTTCATATTATGAGACTAGATTCAAAGAAGCAAAAGGCAACATGAAAAGCACATGGAATACCATCTCCAATATCCTAGGAACTAAACAACACTCCCACAACCAGATAACACTCTCTAAGGATGGCTTTACACCGTCAACTGATTTAGAAAAGGCAAATGAATTTAATAGCTTCTTTTCATCGGTTGGTGCTAACCTTGCCAGAAAAATCCCACAGACTCAGACACATATCAACACATATCTCTCAGGCAGCTATCCAAACTCTCCTCTTCTTTCACCAGTCAGCCCGACAGATGTTGTGTCCATCATACACTCACAAAAAACCAAAGCTGGGAACATCAGTGAAACCCCATCCATTGTATACAAGAGAGCCTCCCAAGCCCTTGCGCCACCTATAGCTCTGCTGTTCAACAAATCCCTTGAGCGTCATACCTTCCTTGATATTCTTAAAAAAGCAAGAGTAACGCCAGTTCATAAAGGAGGCAATCCGGCAGACATAAACAATTATAGACCAATACCAAACCTACCCATCCTATCAAAAATATTTGAAAAAATTATCTACAAACAGCTCTACTCCTATCTCGTAAAATTCGACATTCTTAGCCCCCGTCAGTTTGGCTTCCGCTCCCAAAATAGTACCAACAATGCAATTATTAGTCTTCTTGATATAATTTACTCAGCCCTTGACAAAAATGAGTTTCCGATTGGACTCTTCATTGACCTGAGAAAGGCCTTTGACACTGTTAATCACAATTACCTCTTACGTAAACTCCATCATTATGGAATTCGAGGCCATGCACTGGACTATATCCAATCCTATCTTAAGTGACAGACTCCAATGTGTAACCATCAATAATATAACCTCTCCCACTCTACCAATAACCGTTGGAGTGCCACAGGGCAGCATCTTGGGACCGCTCCTATTTCTTATGTACATCAATGATCTGCCTAATGTCTCTAACATTCTGAAACCTATTTTGTTTGCTGATGATACTACCCTCATCTACTCTAACCCCAACCCACATACACTAAATGATGTTAATAATGGACTAAAAAAGTCCACTTATGGATGTCAACCAATAAACTAACACTTAGCATAGAAAAGACCTACTACATTTTATTTGGATGCAAATCTACAAATGCAATTCAGCTTCAGATATATAATGTAAACATTAGCAATAAAAATGATGTTAAGTTTCTTGGCCTATTCCTAGACAAGAGACTCAACTTCAGCACCCACATACAACACATATCTAAGAAAGTCTCTAAAACATTTGGGATACTCTCCAAAATCAGATATTATGTACCTAACTCTGCTCTCATCTCTCTATTTTATGCACTAATCTATCCCTATCTTAATTATGGTATCTGTGCATGGGGTTCAACCACTGCAAACCACCTCAAGTCCATCATCACCCAGCAAAAATCTGCTATCAGAATAATAACAAATTCTGCTTTCAGACAACACTCAGCCCCCTTGTTTAACTCCCTTAACATGCTAAACATAATCTCACTCCACAAATTTTCTTGTGTCAATTACATTTACAAAACCCTGTTCTTAACCCTTCAATTGCGCATCGCATCATATGATGCGTTGACCGACTTGCAGAAAATTGCGCGTCGCATCATATGATGCGTTGGAGTACTACGCAAGATTTAAACGGCCCGCGGATACACGGGGTTCACCACACCTTCATCAGGGCTCTTGTAAACAGACGCCATTTTTAAAAAAAATCGTGGGCCAAACTCCCGGGTGTTAGGGGCCTCAGTATCGAGTAAGCTACCAAGCCTGACGCACGCAGCATGAGCTCACAGCACTGCTGTTCAGCTTGTGACCACAGCATCGCCTAAAAATGCCATAATATACTTGTTCATGCTATTATGTAGCAATAATATTATTACAGAAGACCCCTGACTGTGATAAAACTGACCATGGGTCTGATAATAAGAGGATTGTGATGATATTTAGCGCTGTGCTCCATGGAGGGAGGAGTAATGCTGTGGGAGGGAGGGTGGTGGCGTTGTTATCTGACTGTGTGTGGCCACCTTTTATTGACTGCACTCACCATACCAGCTTAGCGGTTCGTTATGGTGAACACAAATGTAGCTACTTATATATAACGTGTGTATAGAGAGTATAAACAGCAAGAGTAGGAGGTTGGGAGCCGCCATTTTGGTGAGAGGAGCGTCGTCTGCAGGAATTATCGTGTTGTTTACTGGTGATCACGTCTTTGGGCACCATACCAGTTTACTTGTACAAGTTTGGTGAATAAAACCAGTAGATATTTATATATAATGTGTGTATATAGCGTAATAACACCACAAGCAGTATTGTTGGAGGAGAAATAGTGCGTGTGGCCTTGAGGGCGGCAGCCATCAGCTGACTGTGAGGTCCATCAGTGGCAGTGGCAGCCAGTGGCGGGCTGCCACTGCCACTCAGCATACCAACTTAGTGGTTCGTTATGGTGAACACGAATGTAGATACTTATATATAGCGTCTGTATATAGTGAATAAAAGCAAAAACAGTATTGTGGGAGGAGAATGTGGGCGAGTCAGATGACTTGAGGGAGGGCGTGAGTGGCTGGCTGGTACACGGCGGTCACTCCTCGTTACTTTTTTGACTCATAATAGCAACTTAGTGGTTCGTTATGGTGAACAAAACATGCAGATACTTATATATAACCTGTGTATATAGTGTAACAACCGACAAAGTATTTGTTCACTGTTTGATGAACATAATTGAATCAACAATATGCACACCATATTTTTGAGTACAGCGATGATTCACCCATTTCATTATATAAATATATCACACTACACACTATTGAATAATATTACAGCAAAAAAACTACGAAAAATCAATCAGAGAGATTGAAATAATTAGGCAATTATCTCTTTGTGGCAACTCCGGCCTGACAGCTGGCGATCAACAGACCGCCTGGGACGCATGCTGAGTGAGCGCCTGTTTTGTGCCAGACTTCCCTGCCCTATAGCGGCCAATATATTCAACTTACGATTTTTTTACTATTTTTCCCGTGATCAGTGAACACAAATTAACAGGTTAGGAAGAAAAATAATTTTTTTTTTTTTTTTTTTTGTATGCGCCTGTGGGTGTCAAATGGTATATAGCTATGCGCCATTTAAGGGTTAAATGCAAATCATGCTCTGAAACTCTCCCTGGACAGATGTAATAGGACCCATTATCACCACACCAGAAAAATATATCTCTTTGATATCCCCAGAGTCAAACTTAATCTGTGTAAACACTCTATGCAAATAAAGGGACCCAGTCTATGGAACTCACTCCCTAATGAATTGAAAAGCTGTCCAACTTTTGCGTCATTCAAAAACAAAACTAAAAAGTACCTAATCTCATCTGCATAGTTTTTTTACCTTGTTGCTTTAAAATTGCACTGTATCTATTGCTACCCAATCACCCTATCTTTATGTACCCAACCCGAACATCTTTACCATTGTGATCATTGCTGTCTTCTTATATGTACTATCAATCTGCTGTATGGTGTCTGTTACTCTTGTTTAAATTACCAATCAAGTTGTCAATGTAATCAACCAGAGCTTTAATATACCAATGTGCTTTAATATACTTACTATTCTCTCTCATCTCATTTTTTTTCTTGCAATGTATCTGTTATCATTTTATTTATTCTGCTAGAATTTACCTACTTAAAATTATCTGTTAGATTAACCCTTCAATTGCGCATCGCATCATATGATGCGTTGCCCGACTTGCAGTAAATTGCGCCTCGCATCATATGATGCGCGGGCATACCGAGCACGATTTGAAAGGCCCGCGGGGTAGATGGGGTCCCCATACGCTGCCCAGGGGCTATAGTAAACAGCCGCCATTTTGAAAAAAAATCCAGCTCACGCTACCATCGCGTGGGAGGCCTCAGTTACCCAGCAGCCACCATGTCGAGCGCACGGCCGAACGCTTCCCGGGCACGCCCCAGGCAATCACTCACCCAAGAGCAAATAACCAGTGAATTATTTTCCGATGGTGAGGAAAGTGACTTTGATGACTCTGATATTGATAAAGACTACACGCAATTGACCGATGATGATAGCACGGACAGTGAATATGAGATACAGCGGCCTCCCATGGCGAGGCCTATATGCTCACCCTTGCCGCCTCGGCCAGCATCCACCCCAATTTTCCCTCGGCCACACAGTTCCAGTGATTATTTAGAGTCTGAGGATATGTTTGGTGACGAGTCAGAGGAAGGTGACTCTTTTTCTGGTTTTAGTGAAGTGGAATCAGAACATAATGTTACCGAGCCTGGTGCCAGTACCAGTGGTGTTTCTGGGCGAGAATTTGTCGCGTCAGCAGCGTCTCGCCCAGCCAAGCGCCACCGCATTGAACAACATGTGGCACCAAGAGCCTCATGTTCACGTGCCTCTACCTCACGTGCACGTGCCTCTACCTCACGTGCACGTGCCTCTACCTCACGTGCACGTGCCTCTACCTTACGTGCACGTGCCTCTACCTCACGTGCAGGTAGCGGCCGTACTGTACGTAGACGGGCTTTAGCTCCTGGTCCTCGCCGTAGTGCCTCTGCTGCGTCCCCTTTTGCGTCTCGCAGGACACCAGGTGTACTAGTGTGGAGTGATGGTGATGGTTTTATTCCCCAAATTCCTGCATTTGACGATAAAGACGTTGGGATTACAGATCTTTTCCCTGATAATGGTGATGATATGAGTGAATGTGATTATTTTACCGCATTCTATGATGAGCCACTCATGGAATATATTGTACACCAAACGAACCTTCATGCGGCTCATCTCATTAGAAAAGAGATAACAGAATTTTCACGCTTGCAACGTTGGAAAAACACCAATATAGGTGAAATGTATGTGTTTCTTGCAATATGTATGTTGATGAAACACTGTGTCAAACACGCTCTCACAGATTACTGGAGCAAAGATCTGACTATTCCAACACCTTTCTTCGGGAAATATATGTCCAGAGACAGATTTCAGATACTCCTCAGGTGTGTGCATTTTGCAACTAATGAGGACCGGACTGAGGAGGATAGACTTTGGCGAGTGAGGCACTATATGAATGAGGTGATTGGAAAATTCAGAGATTATTACGTACCAGCACAGAAGCTGGTGATTGACGAATCCCTTATACTATTCAAAGGACGTGTTTCATTCAAACAGTATATTCCCTCAAAACGAAACAGATTTGGCTTGAAATTCTTTGTACTGTGTGACTGTGAAACAGGATACGTGTTACACATGATTCTGTATTCAGCTAGCGATGTAGACATTCCCGGTAACGACGAACATGGATTCTCTGGTAGTGTGGTGAAGTCACTGATGGCACCATGGATGAACAAGGGCCACATCCTATACACAGATAATTACTATACAAGTCCATTGCTAGCTAAGTTCTTGATTGAAAATAGAACCGGATTGGTTGGCACAGTAAAGCCACAAAGAAGGGAAATGCCAGTGTTTGAAGGTGGACTTGCAGTTGGTGAGTGCCAGGTACGGAAATGTGATGAAATTCTCTCAGTACGGTGGAAAGACAAGAGAGAAGTGAACCTGCTGACAACCGTTCATGATGGTAGAATGTTGAACAGTGGCAAGGTGCACCGTGTAACGAGAGAACCAGTATATAAGCCAGATTGTGTTCTTGACTACAATATCAACATGCGTTTGATTGATAAGGCTGACATGATGATTGGCACTATCGAGTGTGTGCGGAAAACATTGAGGTGGACGAAAAAAGTGTTTTTCCATCTTGTTGACATGAGCATGTTGAACTGCTATAATTTGTACCTGGTGAAAACTGGATGTAAACCTATTTTCCGTTCATTTGCTTTTACACTTGCAACACAATTATTAGCAAAGTTTGGTCAAGAAGTCCCTGCCATACGAAGACCAATCATGAACCCAGTGTTGCAGCATGATGCAACACCCAGGCTCGCTCACGTAGATGCCTTTCAGCAGCACAGACTAAAATATTTGCCAGCAGGTGGAAAGCGTGCAATAGGCCAACGTGCATGCGTAGTATGTAAAACAACAAAACGAAGAGAGCAAAAACGTAAAATGGTGCAAACATGGTGTGAAGGGTGTGGAGTTGCATTGTGTGCTGTCGACTGCTTCAACGACTACCACATACTCCAAGACTTCTAAATGTGCAATAATAGTGCAAAAACCTGTACATAGTGCGTGCTAGTGTGTACATATAAAATAATGAACATTGTGATTACTGTACATAATATAATGCCATACTGGAAAACGTTTGTGTGCGCATGTGTATACTCGATGTGTGCAACATATATTGACAATAACTGTCACAGTGCATGAGCGAACATGGAAACTGTGACGTCATCATCCATATTCTCGGCTCAATTACATCGCCGGTAAGTACAATTGAATTTTTTTTTTATTTTTCCCGTGATCAGGGAACACGACTTAACAGGTTAGGAAGAAAAAAAATTTTTTTTTTTTTTTTTTTGTTTGCGCCTGTGGGTATCAATCAGTATATAGCCATGCGCCATTTAAGGGTTAAGGACCTGCCCGAAACGCTGCGCGTACTAGTGGCTTTACAAGATTGTAAATACTATGCTATGTATTCTCTCTAACCCAATGTACCTTCTTGTATATAAATAAATAAAATAAATCTCTCTTGTCTCCTTTCTAGCGAGTGCATTTGGAGAGCTTTGAGACGATTCCAATAATTTAGGTGCTTTATCACGTCTATGTGTGCCATATATGTTCTCTGTATTCCCTCTATTTCAGCAATCTCTCCTGCTCTGAAGGGGAAGTGAGTACTGAGCAGTATTCGAGACGGGACAACACAAGTGACTTGAAGAGTACAACCATTGTGATGGGATCCCTGGATTTGAAAGTTCTCGTAATCCATCCTATCATTTTTCTGACTGCTACATTTGTTAGGTTATGCTCCCTAAACATTAGGTCGTCAGACATCATTATTCCCAAATCCTTGACATGCTGTTTTCCTACTATGGGCAGATTCGATTATGTTTTATACCCTGTATTATGTTTCAGATCCTCATTTTTGCCGTACCTGAGTACCTGGAATTTATCACTGTTAAACATCATGTTATTTTCTGCTGCCCAAACCTGAGATGGCCTGGCCCAGGCCTGAGGCGTGGTCTAGCCCAAGGCCTGCCAGTCTGGCCACCACCCCCCACCCCAACTCCTCTACCGCCAGCATGCTACAACCCTCCCCCTCCCATACCTGACTACTAGCTACCGGCCCCGACCCCATCCCGTGCCTGACTACCAGTGACCGGCCCTCCTTCCCTCCCCCTACCACCGGCCAACCGCCCCTCCTCTTGTCAGTTTGTTGAGAAAATTATGTGATTTTGCTTGACTGGCTTCATTAATGCTTAAATTCATAGCATTTTTATTCCAAATTGTTTGTAAATGATTGTTCTATCAAATGCCATAGTGAAAATTAATTCATAATAAATGAATTGTTTATGAATATTTATATAGACTGATACATTTGGCTTATGGAAATCCTGGCCAATACATCATATTTGCGGCCACCAATAATTGTCACATAGTTATGATTTTGATATGAAATTGTTTACCAATGACTGTTCTATCAGATGCCATGTTCAAAATAATAAATACATAAATAGATTTTCTGTGAATATTGTTTAGTTGATAGTGGATGTAGGACCTCTGTTATTTTCACATTAAGGGGAGGGACAGCCTGAAGCCGACAGGTAGAACGAATTCCGCGGTGAAATAAATCGGCCTCGCCTCACATAGTTCTTTCAAGTGAGGACACACTGTACATCATCATGTATATATTTTTGTTACAGATTTTGTTTAGTAATATTATTAGGATAATAAAAAGTTATAAAAATACTTGTTTCATGACACCTTTATTGTATTAGATGGAAATTCTCCAGGCTATCTCTGGCTGGCAATCTACTGCCACCTACAGAAGGATCTCTTGGGGAGGGGGAGGGAGGCAGTGAATGTGGGCAGGACAGAGGAAGTGAGCAGCAGTGAGAGTGACCCCCTCCCTCCCTTCAGGATTCCCTCCCTTCCTGGTGGTGGTGTACAACGAGTGTTAGGCCGCTGATCCAGCCAAATATCCGCTAGTTCGGCTTCCATAGACATTTTGGCCGGATAGGGAGATAACTTTATCCGGCCACGACCTTTGCAGGACTAGGGCATTTTCCGGATTGGCAGATTCCGGATTAGTGGGTTTCTACAGTACTTAGGTATGATGGAAACAAGGAACTTAAACAAAACACAGGGTACAGGATGCAATCAGACCTACTTGTAGAAGGAAAGCAACAGGTAAAAGACCTGGGAATTACGATGTCTGATGACCTGACATTTAGTGAACATAACTGAGCAAATATAGTGGCAACCAGGAAAATGGTAGGATGGATTATGAGAACGTTCCAGGGATCAGCAATGCTAATACTATTTAAATCACTAATGCTGTCCCATCTTAAGTATTGCATGGTACTCACTTCCCCTTACAGACCAGAGAGATCTCTGAATTAGAGGGAATACAGAGAACAAATACAGCATACATAGAAATGATAAAACCATCTAAATTACTGGGAAAGTCTCAAAGCTTTTAAAATGCACTCTTTGGAAAGGAGATGAGAAAGGTATCAAATACATGGAAGATACTTGAAGGCCAGGTCCCAAATTTGCACAGTAGAATAACAACATACTGGAGCAAAAGGTATGGAAGGAAATGCAGAATAGAACCAGTGAGGAGTAGAGGTGCTATAGACACAATCAGAGAGCACTGTCTAAACATTAGGGGTCCACAGCTGTTCAACACCGTACCAGTAAGCATTAGAAATATTGCCAGAACAAAGGTGGATGTATTCAAGAGGCACATGGACCGGTTCTTGCAAGAAGTGCCGGACCAACCAGGCTATAGTGGATATGTGGGCCTGCAGACTGCTTCAAGCAACAGCCTGTTAGACCAAGTTATCAGAAGTCGAGACTGGCCGCCCCAAGTCGGGCTCGGGGAGTAGAAGAACTCCCGAAACCCTCTCCAAGTATGCTCCGTATGAGAGAGAAACTTTAATGATACTATTAAAAGTCTATCAGAAAAGATAAAAACAATCACCATAGCACCAGACAGATGCTCACTAAACTCGCTTATCCCAATAATAAGTAAGATCTCATTCAATAAACTGCAAATAAAAAACCAACCTATACATTAACCCTTTAACCACTAAGGGCTTTTTGGCTTGCAATACCACCAGGCACAACAACAAAAAAAATCAAAAAAATTCTTTCGTCATATAAAAGTGTTCATTTGTGTTCCCTGATCACGGAAAAAATTAAAAAAAAAATAACAGATGACTTATTTTGGCCGCAATAGGGCGGGGAAGTCTGGCAAAAAAAACAGGCATTGACAGAGCAAGTATCCGAGGCAGTCTGGTTGCCACAAAGATATTATTCCCTAATTATTTCAGTGTCTTTGATTGATTTTTTCTTAGTTTTTTTGCAGTAATATTATTCAATAAAGTGTAGTGATATATTTATATAATAAAATGTGTGAACCATCACTATACTCAAAATTATGGTGTGCACATCAGTGATTCAATTATTATGTTCATAAAACAATAAACAAATAGTTTTGCTGTTATTTCACTATATTCACAGTATATGTATAAGTATCTGTATGTTTCCTTCACCATAACGAACCACTAAGTTAGTATGGTGAGTCAAAAAGGAGCATGGAGTGGCCGCCATACAACAGCCACCCAGCCACTGGCCGCGACTCCCTCACCTCCTCACTCGCCAACATTCTCCTCTCACCATAATGTTTTTGCTTTTATTCACTATATACAGACATTATATATAAGTATCTACATGTGTTGTTCACCATAACTGTACATCTAATCTGGTATCGTGAGTTCAGGCAATAAGAGACGTAGCTACACACACACAACCAGCTGGTGGCTGCCTCTCTCAATGGTTCAAGGGCCAGATGCACTAATATTCCTCCTCTAACAATACTGTTTGTGGTGTTATTACACTGTATACACACATTATATATAAGAATCTACATGTTTTATTCACCATAACTGTACAAATAAGCTGGTATGGTGCCCAAAGACCATAGTGGCCACCAGTACACAACATGACTTGTCATGCAGATGACACCACCTACCTCACCAAATGGCTGCTACCAACACACTCCTATTGCTGTTACTGTATTACACTCTATACACACGTTATATATAAGTATCTACATTTGTCTTCACCATAGCAAACCACTAACCTGGTATGGTGCGAGCAGACAGTAAAAGGTGGCCACACTGAGTCAGCAGACAACGCTACCTCCTTCCCCACCAAGATTACTCCTCCCACCACAGCGCTAATTATCACCACAATCCTGCTATTATCAGAATCATGGTCATTTTTATCACAGTCAGGAGGTCTTCTGTAAAACTATCATTGCTAAATAATACCATGTACATATATATATTTTGACATTTTCAGGCGATGCTGTGGTCACAAGCTGAACAGTAGTGCTGTGAGCTCATGCTGTGTGTGCCAGCCTTGGTGGCTCACTCAGAACTGAAGCTCTCACATGAGGATATGTTACCCACCATTTTTTTTCTAGGCGGCGTCTGTTTACTATCGGCCATGGCTGGACTAATGCTGCCCCTGTCCCTCGCGGGGCATATAAAATTGTGCGCTAGACCCTCAATTGTATATGTATGTATTGTGTGGTGTTCGGGAAAGTTACTCCCATCGTATATGTATGTATTCCGAGGTTTAAGGCTTAATGAGTGCCTACCCAAGCAGCGTTGATCCTCCTCTACAGAATGCATCATATTCGCAAACAAAACCGAAATTTTATCAAGCAGTGCTACACCAGGAATGGAACGATCATTGCTAATAAAGAAGAGGCAAAAGACATGAAATAAAAAATGTCCAACAATTATAGGCTTTCTTTGTTGATTGTGACATAACTGGAAACCAGCAAACTTCCAATGTCATTGCTGAAACTAACACATGAGTGACCAAACCTTACCTAGCCTAACCATATTTAAATTTTGGCTTTTTTATATTTTTATATTAATTAATAAATGCTTCTTTTTTATATTATTGGTTTCAATTTCATGTAATTTACCTCTTATAACGATTACTACAATGACTTCAATTTTATAAAATGTAATAATTTTTTTGAATGCTTAATTTGTCTAGTTATCAGATTCTCAGCTTACAATATTAGCAACTTACTAATTTATCTGTTGATACTAACACTTCAATTTCCCAAAATGTTATAAACCTTGAACTCTTAATTTGTTAAATTATCTGAATCTTTAATTCATTACTTTGTGAATTAAAAATTAATAATTTAATTTCTCACTTATATATCTGCCCATTAATATTAGCTACTAGTCTTGTTTGCTGTCTAATATTAGAGTATTGTTAATGGATTCTTAAGCTTTAAGTACATCAGTGTTTCCAGGCGATATGTGTTTGTTTCTATTGCATACCCTTATCCAACTTGTCTTATTACCATATGATATTACTGTATTACAATCTTAAGAGATTACTGAATTTTTAATTTGATTAATTATGTTTCCTTTTTTATTAACTATTTGGAATCTGAATCCATTTGTTTATTCACAATCTTAATCTAATTGTCTAATTCTCACTTTGTTCTCTTTTTTTTTTTTTTTGCCTTGTGTATTGCCCGTTTATATTGCATATCCTTGCCCATCTTGTATTATTACCATATAATATTCATGTATTACAATATTAATCTAATTCTTAAATTAGCTAATTATTTGTATTCCATTTGATTAATTATTTCAATCTCAATTCGTTTACTCTAGAAATCTTGATACCTTGAGGATACCTTGAGGTGCTTCCGGGGCTTATCGTCCCCGCGGCCCGGTCATCGACCAGGCCTCCTGGTTGCTGGACTGATCAACCAGGCTGTTGGACGCGGCTGCTCGCAGCCTGACGTATGAGTCACAGCCTGGTTGATCAGGTATCCGAATCCGAATCCGAATAATAAAGGAGAAGATGCCCTTGGGGCGAGCATTGAAGTGGGGACAGAAGAAGATAAGGGGGGTGAGAGGAAGAAGATTTGTAGGAGAAAAAGTGCCAGGGCTAAACCCAGCTGCATGTTTTTTGGATGCGGCGTTCGAGGCAGGGACTCAGTCGGGTGTTTTTAGCGACAACAGCAGGGACATCACAAAACTCACAACATCTCAGTGATTGGCTCAAGAGCGTCAGGGCTGAACTTTTACGGATGGTTTGTGCTGGTTGTTGAGAGCTGGATATGTATGATGGTGGATGCTGGGTGTTTTGATCTAAAGTTTATCGAAATATAGAGATAGGAGGAGGATCATGGATGGTAGAGAAGAGGTCATGAGTGTGTTGTGGTCGTCTGAGAGTGTGTAGGAGAAAATCAATATGTTGTTCATGAAAAGTGAGTAGTCTATCAATTTGTCTGTCTGATAAAGTTTTCCAGTATACATTTAGGGCAGGAATGTTCGTACTTTCATGGAGACTTTGACTGGTAATAAACTCTTGCCATCGGGTGTTGAGTACCCATCTTAGTGCTCTATTCTGTATTCTTTGAAGCTTTAGTATGTTAGTACGTGAAGATAGAGAGAGAGCTAGTGGAGCATATGTTAGGAGAGGTCTAATTAGTGCTTTGTAAAGGTGCATTTTTGTGTCCGGTTTTGCATATCTGAGTCTGTTCAGTTTATTCATAGCTTGAAGAGCTATTGCATGTTTCTGTGTAATGTGTGTGTGAAAGAGTAGTTGTCGATCAAATGTGAGTCCAAGGACTGTGGAGGAGGGAGACACAGAGATATAAGTAGGATTTGGAGTGTATGAATAGAGTTTAAGAGGAATAGGGCGAATGTTACTTTTGCAGAAAAAGTATGTAATTTTGGATTTACTGGAATTGGTTTTTATACGCCATTTGTACTCCCATTCAGTGACAATATCAAGTTCTCTTTGTGCTCTGTTCGTTAGTGTATCAAGTCTGGTGCTGGTGACAAGGTGAGAGACATCATCGGCGTAGCATATGGTTAATGAAGTGTGATGAGAAGGGTCAGGAATGTCGTTGATGTATAGGATGTAGAGTGTTGGGGCAAGAACAGAACCTTGGGGAACACCGGCATGTAAGTTGAAGTAGTCAGAGTGTTGTCGGAGGAACTTAATTCTCATTGTCCTATTATCTAAGTAGTTAGAAAGAAGTTTGGTGGTGATAAGGGGAAGATTAAAGTTGTTGCATAGTTTGAATTTTAGACCGTCATGCCAAACAGTGTCAAAGGCTTTTTCAACGTCCTTAGTGATGAGTGCAGTCTTGAATCTTTGGCGTTTATTGATACTGAGGTAGTTGGTCATGATGTTTAAGGCGTCGTGAGTGGACCGGTGAGGCCGAAATCCAAACTGTTTGTTAGAGAGTAAGTCATTGTCTTCTAGGTGGGTTCTAAGTCTCTGGTTGATCAGCCTTTCAAAGACTTTGCCAAGTGTCTCTAGAAGACTGATGGGTCTGTAGTTCTTTGGGTCAGTGTGAGGTTTTCCAGGTTTTGGAATAAGAATGGCTGTGGCAGACTTAAAGTTGAGAGGGAAGTATCCAGAAGCAAGGGAGGCGTTGAATAGGTTAGTGATAGCATTAATGATAGAAGCAGGGAGTTGTCTAAGAAGGATATGTCCAATGCCAGACGCACCAGGGGCTCTACGACGAGTGCCCATGAGAGCTGTCTTGACATCAGCTAGAGTTAGGGGAGTCTGTAGTTCAGTCTAGTATCGTCACATTTGACGATAAAGACGTTGGGATTACAGATCTTTTCCCTGATAATGGTGATGATATGAGTGAATGTGATTATTTTACCGCATTCTATGATGAGCCACTCATGGAATATATTGTACACCAAACGAACCTTCATGCGGCTCATCTCATTAGAAAAGAGATAACAGAATTTTCACGCTTGCAACGTTGGAAAAACACCAATATAGGTGAAATGTATGTGTTTCTTGCAATATGTATGTTGATGAAACACTGTGTCAAACACGCTCTCACAGATTACTGGAGCAAAGATCTGACTATTCCAACACCTTTCTTCGGGAAATATATGTCCAGAGACAGATTTCAGATACTCCTCAGGTGTGTGCATTTTGCAACTAATGAGGACCGGACTGAGGAGGATAGACTTTGGCGAGTGAGGCACTATATGCATGAGGTGATTGGAAAATTCAGAGATTATTACGTACCAGCACAGAAGCTGGTGATTGACGAATCCCTTATACTATTCAAAGGACGTGTTTCATTCAAACAGTATATTCCCTCAAAACGAAACAGATTTGGCTTGAAATTCTTTGTACTGTGTGACTGTGAAACAGGATACGTGTTACACATGATTCTGTATTCAGCTAGCGATGTAGACATTCCCGGTAACGACGAACATGGATTCTCTGGTAGTGTGGTGAAGTCACTGATGGCACCATGGATGAACAAGGGCCACATCCTATACACAGATAATTACTATACAAGTCCATTGCTAGCTAAGTTCTTGATTGAAAATAGAACCGGATTGGTTGGCACAGTAAAGCCACAAAGAAGGGAAATGCCAGTGTTTGAAGGTGGACTTGCAGTTGGTGAGTGCCAGGTACGGAAATGTGATGAAATTCTCTCAGTACGGTGGAAAGACAAGAGAGAAGTGAACCTGCTGACAACCGTTCATGATGGTAGAATGTTGAACAGTGGCAAGGTGCACCGTGTAACGAGAGAACCAGTATATAAGCCAGATTGTGTTCTTGACTACAATATCAACATGCGTTTGATTGATAAGGCTGACATGATGATTGGCACTATCGAGTGTGTGCGGAAAACATTGAGGTGGACGAAAAAAGTGTTTTTCCATCTTGTTGACATGAGCATGTTGAACTGCTATAATTTGTACCTGGTGAAAACTGGATGTAAACCTATTTTCCGTTCATTTGCTTTTACACTTGCAACACAATTATTAGCAAAGTTTGGTCAAGAAGTCCCTGCCATACGAAGACCAATCATGAACCCAGTGTTGCAGCATGATGCAACACCCAGGCTCGCTCACGTAGATGCCTTTCAGCAGCACAGACTAAAATATTGCCAGCAGGTGGAAAGCGTGCAATAGGCCAACGTGCATGCGTAGTATGTAAAACAACAAAACGAAGAGAGCAAAAACGTAAAATGGTGCAAACATGGTGTGAAGGGTGTGGAGTTGCATTGTGTGCTGTCGACTGCTTCAACGACTACCACATACTCCAAGACTTCTAAATGTGCAATAATAGTGCAAAAACCTGTACATAGTGCGTGCTAGTGTGTACATATAAAATAATGAACATTGTGATTACTGTACATAATATAATGCCATAATGGAAAACGTTTGTGTGCGCATGTGTATACTCGATGTGTGCAACATATATTGACAATAACTGTCAAGTGACGTTATGTGCAACATAATTAGTGACTAATATTGCAAAAAATGTAGTGTAAACACTGTAAATAATGACGCGAAAATAAATTCGTGGCAACTGTGGCTACTTGAAGACCGCGCGCGACGCCTCCGGGACGCACAGTGCATGAGCGAACATGAAACTGTGACGTCATCATCCATATTCTCGGCTCAATTACATCGCCGGTAAGTACAATTGAATTTTTTTTTATTTTTCCCGTGATCAGGGAACACGACTTAACAGGTTAGGAAGAAAAAAAAATTTTTTTTTTTTTTTTTGTTTGCGCCTGTGGGTATCAATCAGTATATAGCCATGCGCCATTTAAGGGTTAAGGACCTGCCCGAAACGCTGCGCGTACTAGTGGCTTTACAAGATTGTAAATACTATGCTATGTATTCTCTCTAACCCAATGTACCTTCTTGTATATAAATAAATAAAATAAATCTCTCTTGTCTCCTTTCTAGCGAGTGCATTTGGAGAGCTTTGAGACGATTCCAATAATTTAGGTGCTTTATCACGTCTATGTGTGCCATATATGTTCTCTGTATTCCCTCTATTTCAGCAATCTCTCCTGCTCTGAAGGGGGAAGTGAGTACTGAGCAGTATTCGAGACGGGACAACACAAGTGACTTGAAGAGTACAACCATTGTGATGGGATCCCTGGATTTGAAAGTTCTCGTAATCCATCCTATCATTTTTCTGACTGCTACATTTGTTAGGTTATGCTCCCTAAACATTAGGTCGTCAGACATCATTATTCCCAAATCCTTGACATGCTGTTTTCCTACTATGGGCAGATTCGATTATGTTTTATACCCTGTATTATGTTCAGATCCTCATTTTTGCCGTACCTGAGTACCTGGAATTTATCACTGTTAAACATCATGTTATTTTCTGCTGCCAAAACCTGAGATGGCCTGGCCCAGGCCTGAGGCGTGGTCTACCCAAGGCCTGCCAGTCTGGCCACCACCCCCCACCCCAACTCCTCTACCGCCAGCATGCTACAACCCTCCCCCTCCCATACCTGACTACTAGCTACCGGCCCCGACCCCATCCCGTGCCTGACTACCAGTGACCGGCCTCCTTCCCTCCCTACCACGGCCAACCGCCCCTCCTCTTGTCAGTTTGTGAGAAAATTATGTGATTTTGCTTGACTGGCTTCATTAATGCTTAAATTCATAGCATTTTTATTCCAAATTGTTTGTAAATGATTGTTCTATCAAATGCCATAGTGAAAATTAATTCATAATAAATGAATTGTTTATGAATATTTATATAGACTGATACATTTGGCTTATGGAAATCCTGGCCAATACATCATATTTGCGGCCACCAATAATTGTCACATAGTTATGATTTTGATATGAAATTGTTTACCAATGACTGTTCTATCAGATGCCATGTTCAAAATAATAAATACATAAATAGATTTTCTGTGAATATTGTTTAGTTGATAGTGGATGTAGGACCTCTGTTATTTTCACATTAAGGGGAGGGACAGCCTGAAGCCGACAGGTAGAACGAATTCCGCGGTGAAATAAATCGGCCTCGCCTCACATAGTTCTTTCAAGTGAGGACACACTGTACTCATCATGTATATATTTTTGTTACAGATTTTGTTTAGTAATATTATTAGGATAATAAAAAGTTATAAAAATACTTGTTTCATGACACTTTATTGTATTAGATGGAAATTCTCCAGGCTATCTCTGGCTGGCAATCTACTGCCACCTACAGAAAGGATCTCTTGGAGGGAGGGAGGGAGGGAGGGAGGGAGGGGCAGTGAATGTGGGCAGGACAGAGGAAGTGAGCAGCAGTGAGAGTGACCACCTCCCTCCCTCCCTCAGGATTCCCTCCTTCCTGGTGGTGGTGTACAACGAGTGT
>WNGS01116630.1:0-16779 GCA_020271785.1 Procambarus virginalis
GAAAACAGACGCCATCTTGGAAAAAAATGTAGTGCAGGGCCGTTTCCCAGGCCTTAGTTATTGGCCAGACACCATCAGAGCGCTTCACAACGCAGCATCCGACCTCGCTCAGCGCACCGTGCCGTGCGGTCTTTGACCGAAAACAAAATAGCCAATGAATTGTTCAAAGACGTTTACGAATCTGACATTGACGACTCGATATAGACGAGGACTATACGCAGCCTGAGGATAGAGAAACCACGAATATTGTGGGAGAACATGTTGGTGCCACGAGTGTCACCCGCTTCTATTCAACACCACTTCGCGCCCAAGCACATAGTTTAAATGTCCATTGCAAAAATATGATATTATCGACGAGTCTGAAACAGGGGAATCATTCTCTGGTTTTAGTGGTGTAGATCGGAGAATAGTTTTGCTACGCCTGCTAGTGCCAGTACAAGCTTCGCCGCATCAGCTGCCTGCCCAGCTAAGCGCCGCCGCATGGAACAAAATGGCGACAATGAGGAACAAATCCCATCTTCCAATACTTTTCCCTCATCGACGCTTCCTGCCCTACTGTTGCTAGACGTGCTTCAGCTCCTGGTCCCCGGATTCCTCGCCGTGGTGCAGCTATTGGCTCTCGGAAGACAGCTGGTTTATTTGTGTGGAGTGATGAAGATTCTGTTCAACAAATTCCCGACTTTGACAAAAGAGATGTGGAAATTAGATCTTTTCCCCTGATACACGTGGCGAAATGAGTGAAATGGACTTCTTTACTACATATTTCGATGAGCCGCTCATGGAACATATTGTTCATGAAACGAACAGACTTGCGGCTGATCTCATTGAAGGTGAGGAGGTATCAGAATTTTCATGATTACAACGTTGGAAACCGATGACTGTAGGTGAACTGAGTGTATTTCGCAGTTTGTATGTTGATGAAACAGTGTGAGAAACACGTAATATCCCATTATTGAAGTAAAGACATCGCTGTTCCAACACCATTGTTCGGGAAATGTGTGTCTCGAGACCGTTTTCTGTTACTCCTACGGTGTCTTCATTTTGCAAATAATGCTGACGAGAGACAGGATGCTAGGCATTGGAGGGTGAGGCACGTGCTAAATGACCTGATTGGAAAGTTCAGAGATTACTACGTACCAGCTTCTGAGCTGGTTATTGATGAATCCCTTGTGCTTTTCAAAGGGCTGCCTTCAAGCAGTATATTCCCTCAAAATGCCACCGATTTGGATTGAAATTCTTTGTGCTTTGTGACTGTGAATCTGGAATGGTGTTACACATGATACTGTATTCGGCTACAAATGTACACATTCCAGTTAATGACTAACATGGCTTCTCAGGTAGTGTGGTGAAGGCACTGCTTGCACCATATCTGAACAAGGGTCATATATTGTACACATTATTATACTAGTCCCTTACTAACCAGAGTCTTGCTTGACAATAAAACTGGAGTGTGTGGCACAGTAAAGTCAAAACGAAGGGAAATACCTGTGTTTGACACTGCTATGCAAGTAGGTGATTGCGAGGTAAGAAAAAGTGGTGCAATACTTTCAGTCCGGTGGAAAGACTGACGAAGTGAACGTGTTGACCACCATTCACCCTGGAACAATGGTGGACAGTGGCAAGGTGAACAGAACAACAAAGTAAATAATATAAGCCAAATTATGTGATAGACTACAACTTCAAAATGCGTTTAGTCTAAGTGTGACATGGTGGTGGGTGATGTAGTGTGTGTACTGAAAACGGTGAAATGGACAAAGAAAATGATTTTCCACCTTATTGAAGTAACAATGCTGAACAATTACAACATATATCTTGTGAAAACAGGTAGAAAACCATATTTCCGTTCGTTTAGTTTTCAAGTTGTGAAACAATTGCAAAGTAAGTTTGGCAAAAACACCCCTGGCATACAAAGACCCATTCGGGACCCAATATTGAACCATGCTCTTGCACCCAGGCTCGCTTACAGGGAGGCCTTTCTGGTACACCAAATCAAGAAATTACCACCAACTGGAGTGTGTGCAGCAGGCCAGCGTCGGTGCGTTGTGTGTTACAGCACAGAAATGAAGCCACAGAAACGTAAGTTGGTGTTAACATAGTGCGAAACGTGTGCCGTTCCTCTGTGCCATATCGACCGTTTTGCACAGTCTCCAGGACTACTAAATGTGTAATATTTTTGTAAATAAATGTACATTTCAATATAAACACTAAAATTAACTTGATAACAAAAACAAATACATTGTATATATCCTGTAAACTACACCAGTTTGGTGGGCATACTTGTGACAATAATATACGAGCGCGGAGTTTATACCAGTTTTATTATAATACAACGTCAAGTGACAATAACTGGAACAATACTAGCAAAACAAATTATTGTAAAATGTGCTATACATACTGTAAATAATGCCGCGAAAATAAATTCGCGGCCACTCGGGCCTCCTGAGCCACCGTGAGTGACGGCTCCTTGACGCAGCACCCTTGAGCGTTCACTCTGACGTCATCGGCGAACTTGTCGGCTCAATTTCATCATTGGTAAGTACAACAGAATATTTTTTTTTCTTGTGCTCGGGGAATGCAAATTAACATTTTTAGAAGACGAAAAAATCTATTTTTTTTTCTTGTGCACAAGGGATGTCCTCAGGACCCCTTAGCTGCTTAAGGGTTAAGGTTTAATTTTTTGTTATATTAAATATTTAAGTGTTTCCATTCTTTGGATTTTATCCTGCAGTTTTCACCCTGTAGAGAGATTTGGAAGTTGAAGCAGTTTTATTTACTTTGTTTTACTTTTTTTTATTTAATGTTGTAGCGAGTTAATCTTATACTCGCTCCATTATCTCATTATCTTAATAGCATAACTAATTAACACTAATTACAGAAGCTACAATCCTTTCCCCAATTACAGGTAATACTCTTCTCACCTTGTTGGAGGGAGCTGAGGTATAATCACCATATATGCAAGCGATTTGGCGAATATCGACCAGTACAATCTCCAGTCAAGAATGTAGTACTCGGCTTGGGCAGTGCTAGTCGACCCAAGACACTACAGCTTCGACACAGAGCAGACAGCAGACTACGACCGCATCCAGCTACAACGCTCTTGCTCCCCGAGTTCAGACACTCGCAATTCCTAATCGAGCCGCCACGCTCTCCCGCATAGAGCTCCACGATTCCGGCCTCACTCAGCTCTCTGCTCTGCTCCAGGCAACGTATCAACGTCTCCGACACTGCTGTATCCAGGAATACTAAATAAATATGAAACTCACTAAACACTGTATCTAATCAACCCAAGAACGTAACATAACCATACGCTACAATGTTATTGGCATTCCACCAGCCAGATTAGCCATTGCTCTATTCATCCAATTTTCTGTAACAGTATATATTCTAAACAATATCCAATTGGGAATGTACAAAGTGTAAATAATGGAAAATGACATTTAATTTAGTGTATTCAAATATACATGGATATTTGTGAGAACACTTTATAAGTGGTGGGGTTCAAAAAAGTAATTGCACAACATAATGGAATTAATTATAATTATATTAATAATTTAAGCACCGCTTTGGTTTTTCAAGAGGTAAATGAACATTAATATACCAGTGTATAAACCATAACCGTATAAATAAAAAAAAACAGTACATTTTTTTTTCGTAAAAACCGGAAACGTTCTCTTCTGTTGCTATATATATCAGTCCACCCCTCAATGTGAACCCGTTGGAGGGTCCTTTCCCAAAGGACATACTAAATTTTGATTAAGTTTCTAATACATCCCTTGCTTTACAGGGACTAGGGGAGTGTGGAGGGAACCATATTCAAAGTACCCGCCAGCGGGAATCTCTCTCCTGCTAGGTGCTCCTGATTGGTGAACAGCCGCCTGGTGTCGTGTGTGTACGCATCACCCACACGCCCGGAAGAGATGGAGAGGGGAAGAGAAGAACCGTACCTGATCGCAGCTAGACCTGTTATTGACGCTCCCTGAACCGTGGTTATCCAGCCCCCCATATTGGCCAGCTTCACTGGACCTCGCCCATTCTCGTCCCTCAGTAGCAATCATTGCTTCAGCCCGTCCCCGAAAAGACTTCAGCTCGAGGTGAGCAACTGTCTTCCTTATTAATATATCTATTTCTGTGCATGTCGGTTACCACGTGGTCGGCCGTCCCATACCCCTTAGACGACTGCCTCCATACTAGCGCAATGAGTAGGATTGTAGTCTTCAGCTCGAGTTGTAGAATGGGTGACTTTGCCATCATTCTTGGTGTGAGCCTCATCTGAGATGGAGTGTGAATATATGACAATCACCTATCCTGTATATGCCGTTATTCAGCAGCCATGGAAAGAAAAAATTGATAAGACGTATAAGGGCTGAGCAGTAATCTGTGTCAGAAGGACTGTGCTATCATAATGCTGACCTACTTAGTGAGTTTCAACTGGGAATTCGTAAGTTCAATATCACTACGATTGAGCGTGCCCTTTCATATGCTTGCATATGAAAGGGCACGCCATATGTTCACATGCTCATCTCCATTGATTCGGACCTTGAGAAGATATTCACTACCACCGCCACGACGGCCCTGCAAGTCACTGGCATCATCCTCATGCCACCACGACAGGACCTCATGCCACCACGACAGGACCTCATGCCATGCCCCAAATGAATTTTTCATGGATATGATACCAACATCAAATCATATATCAGACGTCACCCTATCCCCACTGGACATTGAAGAAGCCATAAACAGTATGCCTATGCACTCTGCACCAGGCCCGGATTCTTGGAACTCCATATTCATCAAGAACTGTAAAAAACCACTATCGCAGGCCCTCCACATTCTGTGGAGACAAAGCCTAGATACTGGCGTTATTCCTGATATACTAAAAACAGCAGAGATAGCACCACTTCATAAAGGAGGAAATAAGGCAGAGGCAAAAAATTACAGACCGATAGCGTTAACATCGCACATCATTAAAATTTGAGAGAGTGCTAAGAAGTAAGCTCACAAAATACATGGAAGCACAGCATCTCCATAACCCCAGACAACATGGTTTCAGAACAGGGCGCTCTTGCCTGTCGCAGTTGCTGGACCACTATGATATGGCATTAGATGCTATGGAAGACAAACAAAACGCTGATGTAATTTACACAGATTTCACAAAACCTTTTGATAAATGTGACCATGGTGTTATTGCACATAAAATGCGCTCAAAAGGAATTACCGGAAAAATAGGCAGATGGATCTACAATTTCCTGACCAACAGAACCCAATGTGTAATAGTCAACAAAATAAAATCCAGCCCATCAACCGTCAAGAGCTCAGTCCCTCAGGGTACTGTGCTTGCTCCAGTACTTTTTCTCATCCTCATATCGGACATAGACAAGAGCACAACCTATAGCACTGTATCATCCTGTGCAGATGACACCAGGATCTTCATGAGAGTAGGCAACATAGAGGACACGGCAAACCTCCAGTCAGATGTAGATCAGGTCTTTCTATGGGCTACAGAAAATAATATGGTGTTTAACGAAGATAAGTTCCAGCTCATGCGCTATGGAAAAAATGAAAATATAAAAACGGAAACCACGTACAAAACTCAGACAAATCATAACATAGCACGAAAAGGCAATGCAAAGGATTTGGGTGTATTCATGTCGGAAGACCTTACCTTTAAAGAACACAATAAAGTGGCCGTCACAACTGCACGAAAAATGACAGGTTGGATAACAAGAACTTTTCACACTAGAGATGCTATACCGATGATGATACTTTTCAAAACGCTTGTGCTCTCTAGAGTGGAGTACTGCTGCACAATGACAGCCCCTTTCACAGCTGGAGAAATTGCTGACCTGGAGAGCGTGCAGAGATCCTTTACTGCTAGAATCCACTCGGTAAAACATCTAAACTATTGGGACCGACTAAAGAGCCTAAATCTGTACTCCCTTGAGCGCAGGCGGGAGAGATACATAATAATTTACACATGGAAAATATTAGAGAGGCTGGTCCCAAACCTGCACACAGAAATAACATCACATGAGACCAGAAGACATGGCAGGATGTGCAGAATACCCCCGTTGAAAAGCAGAGGTGCAACTGGTACTCTGAGAGAGAACTATCAACATCAGAGGCCCGAGACTGTTCAACACGCTTCCACTACACATAAGGGGCATAACTGGCAAACCCCTCACAGTGTTCAAGAGAGAACTGGATAAGCACCTCCAAAGGATACCTGATCAACCAGGCTGTGACTCATACGTCAGGCTGCGAGCAGCCGCGTCAAACAGCCTGGTTGATCAGTCCAGCAACCAGGAGGCCTGGTCGATGACAGGGCCGCGGGGACGCTAAGCCCCGGAAGCACCTCAAGGTAACCTCAAGGTAACCTCAAGGCAAGGTATCACGACAGAACCTCATGTCACCACGACAGAACCTCATGCCACCACGACAGGACATCATGCCACCACGACAGGACATCATGTCACCACGACAGGACCTCATGCCACCACGACAGGACCTCATGCCACCACGACAGGACCTCATGCCACCACGACAGGACCTCATGCCACCACGACAGGACCTCATGCCACCACGACAGGACCTCATGCCACCACGACAGGACCTCATGCCACCACGACAGGACCTCATGCCACCACGACAGGACCTCATGCCACCACGACAGGACCTCATGCCACCACGACAGGACCTCATGCCACCACGACAGGACCTCATGCCACCACGACAGGACCTCATGCCACCAAGACAGGACCTCATGCCACCACGACAGGACCTCATGCCACCACGACAGGACCTCATGCCACCAAGACAGGACCTCATGCCACCACGACAGGACATCATGCCACCACGACAGGACATCATGCCACCACGACAGGACATCATGCCACCACGACAGGACATCATGCCACCACGACAGGACATCATGCCACCACGACAGGACATCATGCCACCACGACAGGACATCATGCCACCACGACAGGACATCATGCCACCACGACAGGACATCATGCCACCACGACAGGACATCATGCCACCACGACAGGACATCATGTCACCACGACAGGACCTCATGCCACCACGACAGGACATCATGCCACCACGACAGGACATCATGCCACCACGACAGGACATCATGCCACCACGACAGGACCTCATGCCACCACGACAGGACCTCATGCCACCATGACAGGACCTCATGCCACCACGACAGGACCTCATGCCACCACGACAGGACATCATGCCACCACGACAGGACATCATGCCACCACGACAGGACATCATGCCACCACGACAGGACATCATGCCACCACGACAGGACATCATGCCACCACGACAGGACATCATGCCACCACGACAGGACATCATGCCACCACGACAGGACATCATGCCACCACGACAGGACATCATGCCACCACGACAGGACATCATGCCACCACGACAGGACATCATGCCACCACGACAGGACATCATGTCACCACGACAGGACCTCATGCCACCACGACAGGACATCATGCCACCACGACAGGACATCATGCCACCACGACAGGACATCATGCCACCATGACAGGACCTCATGCCACCATGACAGGACCTCATGCCACCACGACAGGACCTCATGCCACCACGACAGGACCTCATGCCACCACGACAGGACATCATGCCACCACGACAGGACCTCATGCCACCACGACAGGACCTCATGCCACCACGACAGGACCTCATGCCACCACGACAGGACCTCATGCCACCACAACAGGACATCATGCCACCAAGACAGGACATCATGCCACCACGACAGGACCTCATGCCACCACGACAGGACCTCATGCCACCACAGAATACGGTCCTGGTGGACAGGACCATAATCGCCAGGAATGGTTCACATGGATCATCGACCAGGGCGACAACGACGACATCCTTGCCAACATCAACGACCAGACCCCGATGTTGATAGCGGCAGCTGTAAAGACCACCTCCAACGCCGAAGTCAACCGCAGACCATCACTGAAGGTAACAATCACCATAGCTGTTGCAGCGACCCACACCACGGACTACGGACTTAAGTGTGCAGGAATCGCCATACTTCCCACCCAAGTGACTATGGAACGCTTCACGGAGCTCCGGCAGTGCTGCAAGTGCTACCAGTACTCCCACTACACCAGGAAGTGTACTGAGCGTGTGCAGAGATGCAGCCTCTGCACCCAGAACCACCACTATACAGACTGGACATCCTTCCACCGACGCTGCCTGTGGCCAGCCCTGCTGACTCCTATGACACTCTACTTTTAGCAACGTGTGTACCCCATCAATTCACCGGTCTGACCAGCCTTATGGTATTTGCTTGGATTGGGACTTCCACGGACCCCATCCCCAGATCTCCAGTATCAGCTGTTGATACAGATAATTGCTAAAAGAGCCTTCACTTAAGGACTTACCATAACCGTGATACTTGGAACTTTTGTTCCGAGTACCTGAATCTAAAAACAACAATCATTGGTCTAACGGGCTATTCATGCCCATGCCACCTCTTGGGTGGCTTAAGGGGCCAATAGAGTAATTATTAATAGTAAATTGAATATAATAAATAATAAATTAAAAATAAATAGAAGTTCAACCAGCCTTTGAACATCACATCCAGTCTTGGCAGTTTGCTTATAATAAACTTAATAATAATAATAGAAACACTAACACACACTTGAATCACTTCAGTCACTTGCCTGTTACATCAGCCCGTTTTCTCGAGTTGCCACAACGGACATAAAATGATGTACTAAATTGCTGTTTTGAATTTTGACGCCAAAATGGGATGCATTATTTGAGTGGACGCGTTAAGTGCTAACCAACATTACCCTGAATTTGTATCATTAATCTACAACTTAATTCACAAACCATAATTTATTATTCTTTCTAGTTCGAAAATGGTCTAATTTGGTTCCATTATTTCGTGAATACTATTATTACCTTCTTCCATTATTCTTCTCTCTAGCATCAGAACTTAAGTAACAATAGAACATCATATTTGGACATTAAGGGCAGCTCCTGTTAACGCTTGAATCTAACATACGCTTGAAACAATCAATGGATCTTACATCTATTATGTTACTTGGAAATTCGTTCCACAAATCATCAACCCTGTTACCAAACCAGCATATACCCAGGCTTTTCCTAAATATAAACTTATCTATGTTTTATTCATTGTTTCGTATTCTATTAAGTATTGACATATTTTATACCTTTATCTTGTTATTCCCGTTCTTCCTCTTGTTCACTTGGAAGGTTTGGGGTGGGGAGGGGGGGGGGAGAAATAGCGTAAGCTACTCTATTCCTTTGAGATGTATTTTATTGTCTCAATAAACGTACTTGAACTTGTTCACTTCAATCATGCTACTCCTAACCATTCCTTTATAGGTAATGTAAATTAAGCGTTAACAATCTTCACATGGAAGGTTCCTAATTCGTGGTGTTAACTTTGTCATTCTACGCATTACACGTTCTATAGTATGGCAACCAAAGCAACTTCATATTCTGAATGAGGCCTAAAGAGCTAGACACAGCTGAAGAAAAACACCAGGTGTTTTTTAGCTTAAACTTCTAGAAATATTCCAAGTGACCTATTTGCCATATTTCGAAATGTTATGCATAGATTTTTGGTCTTTCAATTCTTACTAATTATGACCAAGATTCCTTTCGCAATCTTATCACCTTCCCTCTGATAACCTGTAACTATCATCATTACCTTGCCTCATAACCTTACTTTTGTCAGTATTTGCCGGTCTTTTGATCATTTCAGAATTCTATCTACATCACCTTGAAGTGTTTTTGATCCATGTTATTAATACAGTGTTGAATATATACATGGTACCTGTTACTTCATATTTGTTGTTTATTACATGTAACGCTTATATGTAAATTACCAACTTTTATATACTGTTTAGTTCAGGGGCAATTCCCCATAGGATTTTTTTTAGTTGGGGGGGGGGGGGAGTGGGGAGTTGTGTTTTAGAGTTTGCTGGCTTAGCAAAATCAAGTAAAAAAATAATACAAACTTGCTTCCAGCGCCACAGCCGACAGTCCGATAACAACAATTTCACTCATGTGCTCGTCACTGAGCAATGACATTTAAAGTTTAAACCAATGGTTCTCAACCTTTTATTATAATTTCAAAATCACCACGCTCGTGTTAAATATAGCGAAGAGAAATGGCACTCACTAATATCACACAACCCAATTTCTATTTTTGCCCCCATGTGGGTCATATGCCCATGTTCAGAAACACTGGCTTGAATCTATTAAAATGCATAGTAAATATAAAAAAAATCTACTTGACACTGTCAATCAAACGATGAATAAGTGAGTTTGTGTATATTAGTCATGATGTGTTTAATAAGAATGAAGGTAACTGCAGAGGCCAAGTGGCCCATAAGAGAGTAATACACAACAATACCAGCGAAAATGTACGATCCCTGTTGGTCAAAATCTTGCGGCACACAAACAGACGTTTAACTCCATATACTTCCGCACATTTTCCACAAAACATGGTGGCACTGCAGCCAAGCCCATGGCAGGCCATCACTCGCTTACCCCCACCATCCGACTAACCCCCTCACCCGATGCACTTGCTGGCTACTAGGGCACATGGCAACGCTCTGGCACGCTGGCTAGCACTACCTGGCCATGCGGCTTTAAAGCCATATCAGAATCATCTGACTGTGCGTTCGTCATAATACTACCAGTGTAGCCGTATAATTCCTGACAGGGACGTCCCTTGATTTGGTTGGCTAATGGTTTTGATCCAGTTCTCTTTTGGGTATCACAGTAATAAGTCACCCTCTATGTTTGCACGGAAAAGTGCTTTATAATACAAATTTAATAATACGGTCTGTCTTATTCTTGTGTTTTAGATACAGAATTTGAAGCCTATGATAAGTGTCAGACAAAGAGCGTATGACGCTTCCTATGTTTAATATGAATTCACGTCCATCATCATCAATGGAGAAGACCTAAGTGTGTTATTTGTATCAAAGCTTTGCCAAATTATTCTATGAAAACAAAGTTGCAGACAACATTTGCAGAATGTTCGTTCACAACACTAGAAGGACAAAAGCTTTTTGAACGTCATGGGAATGTTCTCAAAAAATTAAATCTAATTCAACATGCGAGATCCAAGGAAAAAAGATAATTGATGCTTCTTATGTTGTAGAACTAGAGATAGCATAGCATAGAAACATACAATTTGGGAAACTATTATGAAACTGTGACCTCTAAAAATGGTTCAAGTACGTTTATCGAAACAAAAAAAAATACATCTCAAAGGGATAAAGTAGCTTAGGTTATTTCTACCCTCTACTTCAAGTCCCTCAAGGGGCACACAAATCCAGTGGGTACAAATCCACAAATCACAGAAGAATCTCATTTTACATTGCAGGATAATATTGTAAACACAGCACACAAGTGTTACACTCTTTGGAGTTACAAACACTTTGACCAAAATATTCTGTATCATACCGTTATCACATATCTAAACAATTTGATGTGGTATACTAATTTCCTTATTTATATAATTATCATTAAGTTGACAATAATACATAATGATCTAAGGTGTGGGCGTACGGCATGCTACATAATTTACACTCCTTATCTATTTCACTGACAACACCGTATTGCCAAAAACATTCGTATCCTACTCTAATCTCGTAAATTGAATCCTTCAAAGTGGACCTTTGTGTGCATTACTGCATAATGCTTAAGTGTGTTACTGCTGTCCACCATAGTCGTTCTCTTAACTTTTTATTCATCCTCTTGGATCATCTTGATTCTTGTCCATTTGTTTTCAGTGTTTTCTGACATGCAACATCGACCAGAGATTTTTCTGAGGCTCTCTTCGCTATCTCTTTAACTGCCTTATTCAACAATGTTCCCACAGGAGAAGGGAGCCATATAAATCTTATTTTATACCCATTTTTTCTAATGTCTTGACATTCTCTATACACTACTACAATATTCTGGTATACAACTCGTCTGCTATTTAAAGACTCCAACGCTCTTTTACTGTCTAAAAAAAAAACAGTAATTTTTACTACATTTGACTACTTCCTGTAATCCTGCAGCTTTGAGCTCAGCCTGCATTGAAGAGACATTGTCAGTTAAGTAGTGTCCAAAAACAGTATATACAGTGCCGATGTATACTCCCTAATGAAGACTGCAGCCTGCCGTTCCATCCCCTAACTGCTGTTGCCATTTCAGATTTAGCTACTCAGAACGAAATGTCCATGTGGCACAGGCTATAGTGAGCCTGTAATCGAGTTCGGTTTTTGCAATAACCTTGTTACTGTGAAATTTGGGTTAAAGTTTTAAATGGAGGTGTGGTTTCCTCCTTTTTTGACGTTTCTTTTCTGCTTATGTTTTAGCGCACTGGTTTTAGTCTTGTTTAAATAAATTTATCTTGGTGATGACTATAGATGTATAGTGTTTACTAATAAACACTATACAACTTTTTCTAATTGTAGCCACTTTGGATTTTGAATCTAATAAAGCTTCTCTTTGAATTAACGTTGAATTTGGTGCACAGGGCTTTAGTTCCTTCACACTCCATTAAGTAATGCAATTGTGGCGCCCTTGACTCTGTTCCACAGATATGACACTAACTATTGGGTTTATTACTTCCCTGCAGAACTTGTAACCAAGTCTGAGTCTGTGTATGGCTACTGCAATGTCTCTGGATATCTTTTTGCCAGGTTTGAAAGAGGAGTACACAGTGTCATGTTCGTATTACATCACAGCGAGTCTTCCTTCCGCTACTCTGGCTGTCTCGACTTTTGATAGTTGGGAGTATTTTCTTTTTGATTTGCTCCTGAATCTGTGAAAAACTTGTTATTTTAACCTTTACAAGAGGTAGAGCAATGGCAGTGTTTGCTAGTGATCCCTAGCTACTGATCCATCACAATATACATGTAGTGTGTTTTCTGAGGCAATTCTCTAATTATACAATCATATGTTGCTTTCATCTCTGCTATCTCATACATACTTTTTTCTTTTGCAGGGGAATAATTACTGCATCTACGTTACAATCCCCAAATGGTGAGTGAATTCTCTCTTAGGCAAAGCAATACATTCTGGAATAACTTCATGCTTCATAAGAATAGAACATAAGGTACTTATATGCTCTTATTATACATTAACATACATGGTTCATTACATTTCATAACATACATCAATTCATTAGCTCCACTGCTTCATTAATCTAATTGCAGAGGCTACATTTATCTCCAAAATTACATCCCTAATACTCTGTAGGGACCCCTGACATGCAGTCAGTCATACATGCTTTCCTTAGGTTTGTGTCCTGTCGATCCTGTCCCAACTTTACGATCTCGGACATTGGGTCCGACTTCATGGCAGGGAGAGCATGTTTGAGGGAAGTCTGGAATCATCCAGTGGTCTGCACTGCCCTTAATCAACAGCAGTGCCACTGGAAGTTCACAACCCCCCCCCCCCCAAGAGGACCGTTGTTGGAAATAACCAACAGTTTTATACATTATTGTATTTATACAACCTTTGTATCAACCAAAGTAGTTACTAAAATTACTAACTTGTAGATTTAAACATTATCATGATTTAATTAAACATATTGCCAGATTCTTCCTAGTCAGAGTGACGACGTGAGGAACGACAGGCAGTAACATGAATTCTCTCCACATTTAGTTGGATTTATAACAAAAATCTAGTTTATCATTTCATTTACTAAAATAGTAACTTATTAATAAGTTTAATTTCGTAGTATACTACTACTTACTGGAACTCCCTTATTTAGTTGACATTAAACATTCTGGAGGAAATTACTTTAATGTAAATGATTTTACTTTGATTTCCTCGATTAGCTGCACAACTTTAATAAGCCAATTTATGTTACGAGAAATTCTATTTTATCACAGAAGAATTTAATATGATATTAATACTCGTCACTACCTCTTCCTTCCTTAGTCAATTGCGATATATATATTCATTTACGCTCGAGATGTCTATCGAGAGCCGCGCATGCGCAATAAGGAAGAGGAGGAAGACGGGAGAGCGTCACAGACACGAGAGAGCACGACGTGGACGCCATTGACAGCGTGTAGCAGAGCTACGTTTTGATTCTATTTATTTCGCTCCCACGACCAGTAGAGCGGTGCCAACTTATCTGGCACATTAGCCGTGTCCCAGACTAGCATATGAGCAATTCCAAAGTCAACGCCTTTCAAGCAGCAGCTGGAGGACGAAGAATTGCTCGTCTCCACATCAACGGACACGCAGCTCGGCAGCTAGGTTTACCTTTTTGTTATGTGGCCACAATTAACATTTAGGCTAGTTGTCGTTAGGCCGTAGAACAAATAATAAAATCCGGTGTCTTTAGTAAATTTACCATCTAAATAGATGATTATTTTCATTAATATCAAAAGAATTTACAGTGCTTTAATATAAATTGCCCAGATATTAGCTGAAATTTCCTACAGTTATCCTCATAATTTAGGATGTATTTGTAGTTACTTATTATGTAGAAGATTTCTACAATGTAATTGCCTTTCAGTACCAAGGCGACGCCAACCGAGGTGCTAGGCTTCCCCAACGTTCCGTGCAACAATTTGCCCTATGCAACACGTCGTCGGTGGAGTGTAGCAACTGATTACACCTCACTAGATTTACAGCTAAGCTGTCCCTTTTTATCTGTAGCAATAACTCTGTAGTTACAGTAGTGATCCCTCAGAGATCAATTACACTAACCCATTGATTTATTTATGCTGTTAAACATTTCAGTAGTATATTGTGGAGCATTTATCTCCAATTAATATTATATAATCAATCTTATTACTTTCAGATTTTATTTACTCTGGTGAAGAACCAGCACCAGAATAATGCTAGGGATGTATTAATCTTTTAGCACGTAACCCCCCAAATTTGTGTAAGTTAATTTGACTCCATTTATATAAGAAATACAGTTTCACTAAGATCCATAGGACACTAGTTCTAGGGATCAGTTTTTCCAATGCTATATTTTGTTTTCCACTATTTCTCAAAAAGTGGTGGTCCTTCATAGCTATCGAAGTATATATTTAATTATTAGTTATTGGAGTCAGGTTTTCCCCCACAACCGCGGCATGGAGGCTTCTATGATCGGATGGTGGAAACAGTAGACAAGTGCTGTCTAGAAAAACCCTCCACATCCAAAAGATTGATCTACTGGAGCTTCACACCATTGTCACCGAAATTGAATCTCGGGTCAATAATAGACCACTGATCATCCTCTATGACGATCTTTCACAACGTGACCCATTGCGTCTATCTAATCTGACATATGGAGGACTTTTGTAACCCTCTAGCGGTCCTCACATACAAGGGACCAGAAGATCCTTTGTATGTCAGAGTGATTTGGTCATGAGCTACAAACATCTGTCAAAACTAACAAGTCGATGGATTATGTTTGGACTCTTTGAATACCTAACTGTCCTGAGGGAGTACCACTACAGGAGTATAAGCAAACAATCCTTACAATAAAAATGCTTAAAATCTGGTGATGTTCTAACAGTGACAGCCACGTTCAGAATAGCCTCTAGGCGGAATAGTCTCTCTCTATCCAGATGGCCAGGGTATCTTGAGAATAGTGAAAGTTAAGTTCAGAGGTACTTCTAGTCTCAAAAACTTAGAAAAACAAATTCCCCTTGTAGCTAGCAGGAAATGAAGTTGTTCAGAGACTTCCCACCCCATTGTCCTGAAGGGACTGCTGCACAACAGTGCAAATTAAAACTTAAACAATACTATAATTCTGAAGGAAAGCAATAAAGGGTACGCCAGTCTTAAACAGTGAACTCCGACCCATGTTGCTTCCCCTCGCCTTCCTCCGCGGAATATGTCGGAAATTCCGACACTAAATACTAACACACACATTGAACCAAGCAAATTCGGTTATGTTAGGAAAATACTAACCCTACTAACCACTAATTTCTCTAAGAGGATAATCATTAAAATAAAATGGGTTTCATGGCTTCTCAGAGAAAATGGGACATTTGCCACATCACCCGATTATTACCTATCCATAACACATATCATTAGAACGCCAGTCTGGGAAACAAATAGGATAAAGAAGTATTCTACATGACTGGAAATAACTAAATTACAAGTGAATTCAAAGTCTGCTTCCCTAAGTCAGTAATGACAGATTTAAAACTATTCTGGGGAACACGTCCTGAATATGGTAGGGAAGAGATGCTATTGCGAGTGACCAGCTTACCCCACAAACCCGCTAGTGAGAGCTATTAATCTTCCTGCAAAATCATAGTGTGGTGGAGATCCAACAGCCTGTTATCGACTACGAACTTTGCTAATTAAAGGAAAAGCACTATTTCCGGTTGATGGACAAGTATAGTGATCACTTAAACTAATAAACTGACTGGTTATAGAGCAGGGCTATCCACCCAGAATGGGTAAGAACTGTTTCAAGTAAACTCATTCTTTACATTACCCATGTAAACACCGGCATATACTTATACCCTTGCTTATGCCCACTTCTAAATCACGGTTATAAAATTAGCTCCAAGTGGTTGGCTGATAGGCTTCGTTTGATGGTGGGTTCGTTGGTGTCTTAGGAACCATTTTGTTGGGGGGTCCCGGCAGTTTGTTGGTTTGTGGTGTCCTTTTCAGGGATGTAGTCCTGTACATGTCGGGGGTCTCCTCTTCCGGCGGCTATGATAATCTGGACAAGTCGAATGGTTTTGTTCGGGTTCCCATTAGCTTTGTGTT
>WNGS01116634.1:0-11151 GCA_020271785.1 Procambarus virginalis
CCTTCTTGTATTTTTTGCATCATCAGCGAACATGTGAGGAGGAACGAGTCCTATACCCCTTCCGGAAGAATCTTCACATATATTAGAAACAGGATGGGTCCAAGTACTGAGCCCTGTTGGAACTCCGCTGTGACATCTCACCACTCTGATGTCTCCCCCCTCACTGTTACTCGCTGCTTTCCTGTTGTTAAGTACTCCCTTATCCACTGGAGCACCTTCCCTTTCACTCCTGTCTGTTGCTCCAACTTTTTTAACGGCATTTTATGGGTGTTTGTGTCAAAGGCTTTTTGGCAATCCAGGAAAATGCAGTCGGCCCACCTTCTCTTTCCTGCCTAATTTTTTGTTGCCTGGTCATAAAATTCTATTAAACCTGTTAGCACGATTTCATCCTGAACCCATGTTGCTGGTGCATTACAAAGTTATTTCCCTCCAGATGTTCTACGAGCCTTTCCTCACGATCTTCTCCATCCCATTGCATGGTATACAAGTTAAGGAAACTGGCCTGTAATTCAATGCCTCTTGCCTGTCACCCTTTTGTATATTGGGACCACGTTACCTGTCTTCCAACTTTCTGGTAAGTCTCATGATTCCAGGGATCTGTTATACACCATAGAGAGTGGCACACTTAGTGCTTCTGCACCTTCCTTTAGTATCCATGGTGAGATTCTGTCAGGCCCAACAGCCTTTGTCACATCCAGCTCCAGCAGACACCTTTTGATCTCATCACTGGTGAGGTCAAATTCCTCAAGGTTGCTTGGTTTGCCGCCTCCTCATTTAGTGCAGGGGCTTCTCCTTGTTCTATTGTGAAGACCTCCTGGAATCTCTTGTTGAGTTCTTCACACACCTCCTTGTCATTCATTCTCTGTGTATCTGTTCTCCGCTTTTCGCAGCTTCATCACTTGTTCTTTCACTGCTGTTTTCCTCCTGATGTGGAGTAGTGCTTTGTTTTTTCCAGTTATTGGGGGCCCTGTTTTTGCTCAGACTGGAAGGAACAGCTTTAGTCTGTTGCTGATTTGTATTTTAATTTATTCCGACTTGCCGAGGAGTCTTCCACTGGCTTTCAACTGAGGGTCTGGTGGATTGTGGTCTTGGAGATGTGGCTTTGGGTTGCTGGGTAGATCCGGAAGCTTGTATTCTTTTTACCTTTTCTGGACATCGTTTGTTCCAGCCGAGATATGTATCCCCGCAGTTTGGATATTTTGCTTTTGTGGTTTGCCTTCTTTATGCAGATTTTTACATATGTCGGTGTTGTGTAGCTCGCTGCATACTCCACATCTTTCTGGGCCTCTGCAGCCATCTTTATGGTGAACGAAGCACTGACATCTGTAACAGCGCATGGGCCCTGGATTGTATAGCCTTAGCCTGAATTGGCCATAGATCCCAACAGTGTGTTGATGCTGGGTCCTTTTATGGTTACAGGGACCTGTCTTGTTTCTACATTTTTGTGTTTACTCCTTTCCGCCATTGTGACACTTGGGCATTCTAAGAGCCCGTTGCAAGAACTTCAACCGGGAAATGTTGTGCTGTCATCTTGGTGACTTTTCCCCTGGTTTCAGTTCGACTAGGTCTTCTATATTCCTGTGGTTTGTAATTATATCTGGGTTAGCTGTAGGTATGTTATATCTGCCACTAATGTGAGGTTTGGGCTTTGAGATCTGATCCTGGATGATCTTTTTCTAGTGCGGCAATGTAGGCATAAGTGGGACCATCTACTGTTTTCTTTTGTTTTGAAGATGGTCCTGGGCATGGATTTGAGGGCTGCTCTTGGGTGCTGGCTGTCTTCTTAATTTCTTAATTGATTTCTTCGGGCGTTTCTTTGATTCTTTTCGTTTATTGTCTTTCCTTTAGCTACAATTTTCCACGGTGGCTCATTGTGAGTAGGGTTATCCTCTGGTTCATTATTCCTGCCATCTAAAGCAATTTTCCTTGCTCTTGCTACGAGATCACTGTGTCCTTCTGATGTTCATAATTTCAGAAGGATGGTCAGAAGTCATTACCTGGGGGGGGGGGGCATAGTCGCACTGCACTAAATGAGTTACTGAGGGAGTGATGTATGTGTGTGTCCTGTGGACATCGGCTGAGCCCAGTACTAGCGAATTTTCTAATGGGTTGCAAGTGTTGTTGTTGTTGTTGTGGTTGTTTTAGATTCAGCTACTCAGAACAAAATCCAAGTAGCTCGGGCAATGGTGAGCCCATAAGTGGAGGCTCTTTGGAGCCATTATCTGTATCAATAGCTCATACTAGAGATCTGGCGATGGATCTTCATGGTGCGTTTCAGGGGCTGGCTGTACCAGTATGGGCTGGTGGGGCTAGTGTAGACCTCTAGGTTTTCCGTTTTTTCTTTGCCTGGACTTTGGCTGAGCCGAGCTGTCATTGTAGTTTGGTGAGGTGGCCTCCATGTGGAAGTCTTGAACCGAATAGGTGTCATATTTCTGGTGCGGCGGTGGAGCTCCTACTACGATTTTCTCGTCTGAGGAGTCCGTAACTTCCGTAGTTGGTTTTTTCGTCTTTCGCCTCGAAGCCTTAGGTTGGCTCAGGTGTCGTGGATTGGTGATAGAAGCTATTTCATGAGCGTTGGTGTTGCTGTTACCATTTGTAGACAGCACGTCTGCTAGTGCGGCTGCTGAGATGGTGATGGTAGGAGTATTGGGGTTGGAGAGGGAATTACCTCTGTTTTTGGCGCCGGGTCATGGGTGGTTCTGGAGTCTGTGTTGAAATCGACCTCGTGACCTGGTGGTAGTCTCCAGAGTGGTAGCGGAGGCAGTGAGACTTGCGATTGCAAGTGATTGATTGATGATAAAGATTAAGCCACCCAAGAGGTGGCACGGGTACGAATAGCCGTAATTGGTACAATTTTTGTTCAGTAAATCTTTTCAGTGTTGTGAGGGTCGCATTTAATCGTCACTGCTATCGCGGGGGAGGATACTGCTTGACAGTATTTATGAGGTGTCCAGCTGCTTGACACCTTTTTTGACCAGAAGTGGCAGTATTGATGTTTATCGTGATTACTGCAAGATTGGGACTCTTAAAGCTCTTCTAAGGTCTTTGGTTGCTTCACTTTCCAAGATATTGTGAAGTAGTGGCTTTTCTGTGAGTTTCGCAGAAAATGAATTCTCTCTGACGGGGGTTCACCAATCTCCAGTTGCATCTGTAACCTAGACGTAGTCTTATAACCGGAACTGCCTATTTCCCTGTGGATTCCTTTGATTTTAAGTGTGATGATTGATTGATAAGATTAAGCCACCCAAGAGGTGGCACGGGCATGAATAGCGTAAGTGGTGCCCTTTTGAGCCATTACCAGTATCAAGAGCTGATACTGGAGATCTGTGGAGGTGCAACTGCACGCTGCATGACGGGAGATGTCTCCCCCGAGACTGTAAGTGATTGATGATTGATGAAAGATTAAGCCACCCAAAAGGTGGCACGGGCATGAATAGCCCGTAAGTGGTGGCCCTTTGAGCCATACCAGTATCAATAGATGATACTGGAGATCTGTGGAGGTGCGACTGCACCCTGCGTGACGGGAGATGTCTCCCGTGATGGTAAGTTGTTTGTTGTTAAGATTAGCTACTCGGAACAAGTTCCAGTAGCCGGGCTATGGTGAGCTGTAACTACCTGGCACGGAGCTGGGCAAAGCACAGGCTATGGTTAGCCGTGGACAGGAGAGTCTACAGTCGATTGTAAGTTGATGATTGATTGATAAAGATTAAGCCACCCAAGAGGTGGCACGGGCATGAATAGCCCGTAAGTGGTGGCCCTTATGAGCCATTAACAGTATCGAGTGATGATACTGGAGATCTGTGGAGGTGCGACGGCACCCTGCGTGACGGGAGATGTCTCCGGACCAAATGGTGACCAAATGTGGTTACTCCTGATTGATAAGGATTAAGCCACCCAAGAGGTGGCACGGGCATGAATAGCCCTAAGTGGTACAATTTTTTTTTTCTCCGTAATTCTTTTCATTATTAGACATTGCATTTAATCATCGAGCTGTTATCGCGGGGGAGGATACTGCTTCACAGTCTTTATGAGGGCGTCCAGCTGCTGGACACCTTTGTTGACCAGGAGAGTGGCTCTGTTGATGGCTTCAGGGTGGCCACAGCAAGATTCAGGAACTCTTAAAGCTCTTCTAAGGTCGTTGGTTGCTTCACATTCTAGAAGATAGTGAAGTAATGGCTTTTCTGTGACAGTTTGGCAGAAGATGCACTCTCTCTGTCGGGGTTCACCAATCCCAGTTGCATCTGTAACCTAGACGTAGTCTATATAACCTAACTGCTATTTCCCTGTGGATTCCTTTTGGGATATTTAATCTTTCTAATTTAGTTGCCTGAAGATACCATGTTGCAGAGGGCGAGCCTTCAGCTATTCTCTGGTGTAGGTAGGCTTTGTTGAGGTGTGAGAGTTTTTGGTGATGATGTTTTTAATGTTCTCTAGGCTGGGTTGAATTGTTTTATCTATCACTGGATGACGAGTTGCCAGTTTAGCAATTTCATCAGCTTTCTCATTTAATGGGATTCCAATATGGGATGGGATCCAGTTCAAGGTTATGTTGAGTCCTTTGCCTTTAGCGACTGCTCCAAGATACAAAATGGTGGTAATTATCTCCACGTTATCTTTCCACTGTTTTTGTCCTAGTATTTGAAGTGCAGCTTTTGAGTCTGTGTGTATGATGGCATTTTGAGTGTTTGTGCAATCACATATGCGAATGCCTGTTGTATGGCAAACAGCTCAGTTTGGGTTGATGATACTAGTCCTCCCAGTCTCCAATATGCCTGTATGCTGGCCGTGCAAAGAGCAGCGCCAGCACTTTCATATTCTGTGTCCACCGATCCGTCTGTGAAATGTGGGTGGCTCCTGCTACTGCTATGCTATACATTTGCTCTTCTATTATGCGCCTTAGGATTGTCGGATCATAGGCAGCCTTTTTCATTGGGAGACTTTCTATTACTATTTTGAAAGTAGGCTCTTCCCACGGTGCAGCAGGAGTGTAATTTGGGTGTGGATGATCACCCTCTCTATCGAGAATCATGCTTTTTAACTGTAGTCTGTTTAGGACTTTTCCTGCTCTTGCAGCCCAAGAGTTTCCATTGTTTTGCCCTAGTCCAACCACCAAGGCCTGCCGTACTGGGATTGGATCAGAAGAAATAATTATCTTACTAATAATTGTAGCTGTCCTTTGAGATATTCTTTCCTGTAGAGAGGGCAAACCCGTCTCCAGTCTAAGTGTTTCAAGCTTGGTCCACATGGGGGCTCCCAGTGCGGCTCTCATAGCATTGTTTTGGGCAACTTCAAGCTTTTTCCACTGTTGGTGTGATAGATTTGTGAGTGCAGGTGCTGCATAATCGATCACTGATCTGACTGCCTGTACATAGTATGTGCGAAGGACTTGCAGATTGGCTCCTCCAGAGAGGGAGGTTAGCGACCTGAGGATTGCCGTCCTGGCCGCAGTTCGCTCTCTCAAGTAAGTGACCTCAGCATTAAAATTCATGTGTGTGTCCAGGATTATTCCTAGGTACTGATAGGTGTCCACCCATTCGATTGGTTGACCCTGTACTGTGAGTTGGATATTGGGCTTCGCTATTTTTATGGGCATGGCTTTTGACTTTGAGGGGTTGAGTTTGATCCCAATCTGTTTTGCCTCTTTACTGATGCAGTCTAAGCATTTGGGTGCAAGGCGCGCCGCATCCCTTCCTTTATGATGATGACAAAGTCGTCCGCGTAGTTTAGCAGCCTACAGTGATGTGGAAGTTTCAACCTCATTATTCTTTCCATTAAACAGTTGAAGAGAAGAGGGCTGAGAATACCTCCTTGCGGTGTACCATTTTCATGTCTTTTGTACTCAGAAACTGTGCCATGAAGTTTTACTCTTGCTTCTCTGTTTATGAGACAGTTTTTGATCCAGGAGAGCAGGTTGCCTCTGACCTCTTTGTCAATGAGGCAGCAGAGAATAGCAGGGGCGCTAGCCAGTTCAAAGGCTTTTTCGAGGTCCAGGAATATCAGCATTCCTGGTCTGTCATTCAAGTGGGCTAACAGAGTTGTAATACATTCCACTGTGCCAACCCCTTTTCTATAGGCATACATATCATGGTGCAGTCTAGGCATTTTCCACTCCAGTCTGTTGAGTGCCATTCTGTCAGCCGTCTTGGCTGCACAGCTTTGGAGAGAAATGGGTCTGGGATTATCTGGATCTTTAGGTTTTGGGATCGGTACTATGTCTGCTCTATTCCAAGCTGAAGGTCTAGTTTGAGAAGTCCAGGCTAAATTAATTAACCTTAGGTATGCAGCGTCTCCCTCTGGGCCGAGGTTTCTAATCATTTTATAGGTTATTTTGTCAGCTCCAGGGGATGTATCCTTGGAGTTTTTCTTAGCCCGATTGAGCTCATCCAGTGTGAAGGGGGCATAGGTCAGAGACTTCTTCACATGCTGTAAGGATTCTGTGCCACCTTTCTTCCTCTAGTCCTGTCTGTACTGCTAATACATCTGGTGGAAGTTGATTGCTGGCTGCTCTCTCTGCAAACCTGGTTGCCAGTACTTCGGCTTCCTGTAGAGGATCCTTGGGGTGTGGGGCTTTAGGTGTTTTATTCCCTTTGGCCCGGTGGATTTGCTGCCACATCTCTCCAAGAGAGGTGTGTTCATTCAGGTGTGAACACCATTCCAGCCACTTTTGTTCTTTTATTAGTCTGGTCTCTCGATGTACATGTTCCTTGACCTCACAAAGTAAGGACCTGTTGCGGTCACTCGGATGCTTTTTGTATAGCTTTCTTGTTCTGTTGAGTCTATGGTTGAGTTCTTTGACACGTTCGCAATAGTACCAATGATCTTTATGGTGTCCGGTGGACTGTTTTTTCAGTGGGATTGAGTGGTTGGCTGCACTTTGAATCGCTTTGACAAATTCTTGTTCTGCCTGATTAATGTCTCCGGGAAGATCATAGTTTCTATGCCACTCTGAAATGAGGTTTTGAAATCGGTCCCAGTTTGCTAAAGCAAAGTTCCAGGCTTCAGATGGAGGCGGAGGTGGAGTGGGTAGGTCTAACGTAAGATCAATTTGGACCCCATAGTGGTCGCTTGTGAGTGTGGGCTCAACTGACCATGTCGCTACATCTCTTAGGGAGGCTGAAACGAAGGTTAGGTCTAATCTGCCTCCTTGGATGTGGGTAGGTTCATTCTTGTTTAGGATTTGTATTTCTGGAAGCTGGTCTAATAGGTGTGCAATGTGAATGCCGGCTTCGTTTGTTGTGTTCGAGCCCAGTACCAATCGATGATGGGCATTAAAATCTCCACAAATGATTGTGTTTGTTGTTGTCCCGTTTCCAAATAACACAGAGAGATCCATTTCGGCATGTGGAGACCTGTACACATTAAAACCTCAAGTGTGTCGTGTCTTAGCTCAATGGTTACTCCCACCTCTGTCCCTGCTCCACAATCAGGTGGGCTGGTTATGGACTTGGAGATCAGGTCACATTTTACATAGATTGCACATCCCCTGGATTGCCCATTGATCCATGGAAGGAAGAAGCCTCGATAGCCTGAGATTTTAGGTTCTAATCCGGCTCGAAGCAAGCTCTCCTGTAGTATCAGGATGTCTATGCCCTGGTTACTGCTATGCATTGCAAGTGTTGCAATTTAGTGCGCAGTCCTTGCGCATTCCATTGCAGGATCTTTAGACCTCTATGTTCTTGGAATTTCTGATAATTCCGTGGTATCCATGGAGTCTGATGAACACGCCATGGAAGTTGCAATTGGTGTATAGGTTCTTAGTGGACCTGAAATTGACTCATCAATGTCGCTTTCCGACGATCCAGACGCTATCTGTTTTTAGAGGGGTGTCTCCTGCCTGCTGTCTTGAAGGTGAAGATATTACATTTTCGAATCTCTTGAGTTGTGCTCAATTGTCTTCCGAGTCTCTGTGGTTTGCTTGATTCCATGTGATGACAGCAGACTTTCGATCAACTCGGTGACCAGAGTTTTGAGCATTGGCCAGAGAGCGTTATTTCTATGGGAGCACTATTTAAGCTGTGCAGGTTTGGGGCCTAGTAGCTTTTAGACCCTGCTCAGTGGTAACTTTGACACTAGGATTGTTTTTCCTAATGGCCCCAGTGTGCTTACTGGATGAAATGGAGGGCGACTGCTTTGAACATGATTCTTGTGTCCTCCAGCTTTCTTTTTTTCCTGTAAGGGGGTCTTCACACCCTTCACCATGGCGGATGGTGAAGGGCCGTGTGCCCCCTCTTTCTGAATGGGTAGACCCCACGCGGTTTAGTGGGCAGGGAGGATTGTAAGTCTTTGAGCTGCCGATATATAGCGGGGCGACGTTAAGTTGAAGCACCTCACATATGGGCCAATTAGTTCCTGCAACTATCCAATCTCTTGTTTCCATAATGGTTGGGCCATTATATGTATGCTTCGTGTTTGATTACAAAGAGTGACTAAATTTGTTTTCATATCAGCAAATCAAGGTACCACATACATATAATTGAGCGGCAGAACTCGATTGCTGTGTGGAAGTACTGCTAAGGTAGCCTTCGTAAGGTTCCAATTACCCTGTAGTCAGATTTGTGTCAAAAAATATACTCAACCTCTAAATATATATGATTAATCAATTCAGTCCGTATTTTTTAGGCCTTCATAAAGTTTCTATTCGACAGGATCAGGGCGGTGACGCAGGGGGGACTGTACGACCACGGGTTGATGAATACACGCCTAACTCAACATCGTGCGCTCACCCACCTACTAAGATACTGTAACGCTATACTCTCTGTCCGTAATCTCTGGGTAATATAGCTTAAACTTGCCCGTTTACACAAACATTCCAGATCAGGTATTATGAGTAATTAAAAATAATATGTAAATAACGTAGATATTAACATTGCCTTTTAACAAGGGCTACACTTACACTCTTTGGTTAAGTAAACTTTCAGATAATTCCTGATTTTGGCAAATATTTTGACTATTATTTATTACGTCATTAGTGAGTAACCTATTATACATTTTTCTTTCTGGTATAATATCTATTTTCTTTAATTGTTAAGATATTCCTTATCACTTCTTGATGTGTATTTCAGTTGCATATGACTTGGGGACTTCAAGCTTGTTCGCATAGTGTATTATCTATATTATTGTTGTGTTCGGGTATTACCTATATTTTTGTCGAGTTATTGTATATATATATATTATGTCGAGTTAGGGTAATATGTATATTAGTGTCGAGGTAGGGTATTATCTATAGAGTTGTTGAGTTAGGGTATTATCTACAATATTGTTGTATATTAGGGTATTTTGTATATTATTCTCGAGTTATGGTATTATATATATTATTGTCAAGTTAGGATATTATATACTATAGTGTCAACTTAGGGCGTAGAGGCTTGATGTGATCACAATTTAAAATAATAGTGATATGATTATAAACATAAATCATAAACCGTCAACCGGTCTCTCTCACACTTACCGGTCGTGACACAATGGAATTACAAGGGAAGAGGTTACTGAAACCAACTATAATTTTAATACAAAATATATTAAATATTGCACATTTACCTTAATATCTATGTCACACCTTCACATGTTTACTGATCTCTTAACCAGGCTGACTACAAAGCCAGGTAACTGATAACCAGATACTGGCCCATACCGGTCCATACGTCTGGACCCTTAAAACCTGGTCCACAAACGGACTCTACCCAGTCCACACAATGGACGGACCCTACTCGGTCATACAACGGACGGACCCTACCCGGTCCACACTACGGACCCTACCCGTTCCACACAACGGACCCTACCCGGTCCACACAACGGACCCTACCCGGTCCACACAACGGACCCACCCGGTTCACACAACGGACCCTACCCGGTCCACACAAGGGACCCTACCCGGTCTACACAGCGGACTACCTGGTCCACACAACGGACCCTACCCGGTCCACACAACGGACCCTACCCGGTCCACACAACGGACCCTACCCGGTCCACATAACATCCTATCCCTCTCTCAGAAGTACTTACGTCAGTACCAGTACCATCCACCCTTACCCATACATCCCAAAGTAATTCGACTTACACTGTCGAATGAGCTGGCACATACTTAGCTCCGGGAGCATGGTTCCCAACTGCGGACTATCGTCCAATCCCGAGGTCTGGCTAGACGGCTACGAGGCCTTGGTTCATCTGCTCAGAGGTCTGTGCTCGACTGCTTCTCAACCATCGGTCACATTTTTTGTCTTCTTAAAACCTGGCAAGTGCCGTAACGTCAGACCATCAGTCACGTGAGGAAGCCGTGCCTCTGCGTATGTCCAAGGTTACGAACTGAACCAATCAAATGACGTAACACGCAGACTTGAAATGACGTTCAGTGTGTTACGAACTGACAACATCACGTGAACTCTCACCCCAAGGATCTTTCTTAGCCTCTGACCAACGCTGTCTCCAAACAGTGACCAATGCTGTCTCCAAACAGTGACCAACGGTGTCTCCAAACAGTGACCAACGCTGTCTCCAAACAGTGACCAACGGTGTCTCCAAACAGTGACCAACGCTGTCTCCAAATAGTGACCAACGGTGTCCCAAACAGTGACCAACGCTGTCTCCAAACAGTGACCAACGGTGTCTCCAAACAGTGACCAACGCTGTCTCCAACAGTGACCAACGGTGTCTCCAAACAGTGACCAACGGTGTCTCCAAACAGTGACCAACGCTGTCTCCAAACAGTGACAACGGTGTCTCCAAACAGTGAACAACGGTGTCTCCAACAGTGACCAACGGTGTCTCCAAACAGTGACCAACGCTGTCTCCAAGCAGCTAAAACAAAACCCAGGTCCACTCCTCTTTCCTCGTATGCAGGAAAGACTTAATAATTCTCAAGCTTATATACAATATTTTAGGTCACAACAAGGGTATTATCCGTATCTTTAACAGTATAGGTATGGTATTATCTATAGTGTGTTGTTAAGGTACTCTCTATATCACTGTGTAGTTAGAGTACTTTCTATATTATGGTCTAGTTAGGGTACTAACTATATTTTGTCTAGTAAGAGTATTGTTAGATTATTGTGTAGTTAGGGTACTACATTATTATATAGTAAGAGTATGGTTACATTATTGACTTGTTGCTATTACTACCTGTAATACTGTGACGCCTGTGAGCCACAGGTCATG
>WNGS01116640.1:3152-38701 GCA_020271785.1 Procambarus virginalis
AGTCAGTACTGGTGTGACCTGTGTACTGTACAGTCAGTACTGGTGTGACCCGTGTACTGTACAGTCAGTAGTGGTGTGACCCATGTACTGTACAGCCAGTACTGGTGTGACCCATGTACTGTACAGTCAGTACTGGTGTGACCCATGTACTGTACAGTCAGTACTGGTGTGACCCATGTACTGTATAGCCAGTACTGGTGTGACCCATGTACTGTACAGTCAGTACTGGTGTGACCTGTGTACTGTACAGTCAGTAGTGGTGTGACCTGTGTACTGTACAGTCAGTAGTGGTGTGACCCATGTACTGTACAGTCAGTACTGGTGTGACCTGTGTACTGTACAGTCAGTACTGGTGTGACCCATGTACTGTACAGTCAATAGTGGTGTGACCTGTGTACTGTACAGTCAGTACTGGTGTGTCCCATGTACTGTACAGTCAGTACTGGTGTGACCCATGTACTGTACAGTCAGTACTGGTGTGACCTGTGTACTGTACAGTCAGTACTGGTGTGACCCATGTACTGTACAGCCAGTAGGGGTGTGACCCATGCACTGTACAGTCAGTAGGGGTGTGACCCATGTACTGTACAGTCAGTAGTGGTGTGACCCATGTACTGTACAGTCAGTAGGGGTGTGACCCATGTACTGTACATCCAGTAGGGGTGTGACCCATGTACTGTACAGTCAGTAGGGGTGTGACCCATGTACTGTACAGTCAGTAGGGATGTGACCCCTGTACTGTACAGTCAGTAGGGGTGTGACCCCTGTACTGTACAGTCAGTAGGGGTGTGACCCCTGTACTGTACAGTCAGTAGGGGTGTGACCCTGTACTGTACAGTCAGTAGGGGTGTGACCCCTGTACTGTACAGTCAGTAGGGGTGTGACCCCTGTACTGTACAGTCAGTAGGGGTGTGACCCATGTACTGTACAGTCAGTAGGGGTGTGACCCCTGTACTGTACAGTCAGTAGGGGTGTGACCCATGTACTGTACAGTCAGTAGGGGTGTGACCCCTGTACTGTACAGTCAGTAGGGGTGTGACCCCTGTACTGTACAGTCAGTAGGGGTGTGACCCCTGTACTGTACAGTCAGTAGGGGTGTGACCTGTGTACTGTACAGTCAGTACTGGTGTGACCCATGTACTGTACAGTCAGTAGGGGTGTGACCCATGTACTGTACAGTCAGTAGGGGTGTGACCCATGTACTGTACAGTCAGTAGGGGTGTGACCCATGTACTGTACAGTCAGTAGGGGTGTGACCCATGTACTGTACAGTCAGTAGGGGTGTGACCCATGTACTGTACAGTCAGTAGGGGTGTGACCCATGTACTGTACATCAGTAGGGGTGACCCATGTACTGTACAGTCAGTAGGGGTGTGACCCATGTACTGTACAGCCAGTAGGGGGTGTGACCCATGTACTGTACAGTCAGTACGGGTGTGACCCATGTACTGTACAGTCAGTACTGGTGTGACCCATGTACTGTACAGTCAGTACTGGTGTGACCCATGTACTGTACAGTCAGTAGGGGTGTGACCCATGTACTGTACAGTCAGTAGGGGTGTGACCCATGTACTGTACAGTCAGTAGGGGTGTGACCCATGTACTGTACAGTCAGTAGGGGTGTGACCCATGTACTGTACAGTCAGTAGGGGTGTGACCCATGTACTGTACAGTCAGTAGGGGTGTGACCCATGTACTGTACATCCAGTAGGGGTGACCCATGTACTGTACAGTCAGTAGGGGTGTGACCCATGTACTGTACAGCCAGTAGGGGGTGTGACCCATGTACTGTACAGTCAGTACGGGTGTGACCCATGTACTGTACAGTCAGTACTGGTGTGACCCCTGTACTGTACAGTCAGTACTGGTGTGACCCATGTACTGTACAGTCAGTACTGGTGTGACCCATGTACTGTACAGTCAGTACTGGTGTGACCCCTGTACTGTACAGTCAGTACTAGGGTGACCCATGTACTGTACAGTCAGTACGGTGTGACCCATGTACTGTACAGTCAGTAGTGGTGTGACCATGTACTGTACAGTCAGTACTGGTGTGACCCATGTACTGTACAGCAGTAGTGGTGTGACCCTGTACTGTACAGTCAGTACTGGTGTGATGTGTACTGTACAGTCAGTAGTGGTGTGACCCATGTACTGTACAGCCAGTAGTGGTGTGACCGTGTACTGTACAGTCAGTACGTGTGACCTGTGTACTGTACAGCCAGTAGTGGTGTGACCCATGTACTGTACAGTCAGTACTGGTGTGACCTGTACTGTACAGTCAGTACTGGTGTGACCTGTACTGTACAGTCAGTAGTGGTGTGACCCATGTACTGTACAGCCAGTACTGTGTGACCCATGTACTGTACAGTCAGTACTGGTGTGACCCATGTACTGTACAGTCAGTACTGGTGTGACCATGTACTGTACAGCCAGTACTGGTGTGACCCATGTACTGTACAGTCAGTACTGGTGTGACCTGTGTACTGTATAGTCAGTAGTGGTGTGACTGTGTACTGTACAGTCAGTAGTGGTGTGACCCATGTACTGTACAGTCAGTACTGGTGTGACCTGTGTACTGTACAGTCAGTACTGGTGTGACCCATGTACTGTACAGTCAATAGTGGTGTGACCTGTGTACTGTACAGTCAGTACTGGTGTGTCCCATGTACTGTACAGTCAGTACTGGTGTGACCCATGTACTGTACAGTCAGTACTGGTGTGACCCATGTACTGTACAGTCAGTACTGGTGTGACTGTGTACTGTACAGTCAGTACTGGTGTGACCCATGTACTGTACAGCCAGTAGGGGTGTGACCATGTACTGTACAGTCAGTAGGGGTGTGACCCATGTACTGTACAGTCAGTAGTCAGTAGTGGTGTGACCCATGTACTGTACAGTCAGTAGGGGTGTGACCCATGTACTGTACATCCAGTAGGGTGTGACCCATGTACTGTACAGTCAGTAGGGTGTGACCCATGTACTGTACAGTCAGTAGGATGTGACCCCTGTACTGTACAGTCAGTAGGGGTGTGACCCCTGTACTGTACAGTCAGTAGGGGTGTGACCCCTGTACTGTACAGTCAGTAGGGGTGTGACCCTGTACTGTACAGTCAGTAGGGGTGTGACCCTGTACTGTACAGTCAGTAGGTGTGACCCCTGTACTGTACAGTCAGTAGGGGTGTGACCCATGTACTGTACAGTCAGTAGGGGTGTGACCCTGTACTGTACAGTCAGTAGGGGTGTGACCCATGTACTGTACAGTCAGTAGGGGTGTGACCCCTGTACTGTACAGTCAGTAGGGGTGTGACCCATGTACTGTACAGTCAGTAGGGGTGTGACCCCTGTACTGTACAGTCAGTAGGGGTGTGACCCTGTACTGTACAGTCAGTAGGGGTGTGACCCCTGTACTGTACAGTCAGTAGGGGTGTGACCTGTGTACTGTACAGTCAGTACTGGTGTGACCCATGTACTGTACAGTCAGTAGGGGTGTGACCCATGTACTGTACAGTCAGTAGGGGTGTGACCCATGTACTGTACAGTCAGTAGGGGTGTGACCCATGTACTGTACAGTCAGTAGGGGTGTGACCCTGTACTGTACAGTCAGTAGGTGTGTGACCATGTACTGTACAGTCAGTAGGGGTGTGACCATGTACTGTACATCAGTAGGGGTGACCCATGTACTGTACAGTCAGTAGGGGTGTGACCCATGTACTGTACAGCCAGTAGGGGTGTGACCCATGTACTGTACAGTCAGTACGGGTGTGACCCATGTACTGTACAGTCAGTACTGGTGTGACCCATGTACTGTACAGTCAGTACTGGTGTGACCCATGTACTGTACAGTCAGTAGGGGTGTGACCATGTACTGTACAGTCAGTAGGGGTGTGACCCATGTACTGTACAGTCAGTAGGGGTGTGACCCATGTACTGTACAGTCAGTAGGGGTGTGACCCATGTACTGTACAGTCAGTAGGGGTGTGACCCATGTACTGTACAGTCAGTAGGGTGTGTGACCATGTACTGTACATCCAGTAGGGGTGACCCATGTACTGTACAGTCAGTAGGGGTGTGACCCATGTACTGTACAGCCAGTAGGGGGTGTGACCCATGTACTGTACAGTCAGTACGGTGTGACCCATGTACTGTACAGTCAGTACTGGTGTGACCCATGTACTGTACAGTCAGTATGGTGTGACCCATGTACTGTACAGTCAGTACTGGTGTGACCCATGTACTGTACAGTCAGTACTGGTGTGACTGTGTACTGTACAGTCAGTACTGGTGTGACCCATGTACTGTACAGTCAGTACGGGTGTGACCCATGTACTGTACAGTCAGTAGGGGTGTGACCATGTACTGTACAGTCAGTAGGGTGTGTGACCCATGTACTGTACAGTCAGTAGGGGTGTGACCCATGTACTGTACAGTCAGTAGGGGTGTGACCCTGTACTGTACAGTCAGTAGTGGTGTGACCCATGTACTGTACAGTCAGTAGTGGTGTGACCCATGTACTGTACAGTCAGTAGTGGTGTGACCCATGTACTGTACAGTCAGTAGGGGTGTGACCCATGTACTGTACAGTCAGTAGTGGTGTGACCCATGTACTGTACAGTCAGTAGGGGTGTGACCCATGTACTGTACAGTCAGTAGTGGTGTGACCCATGTACTGTACAGTCAGTAGGGGTGTGACCCATGTACTGTACAGTCAGTAGGGGTGTGACCCATGTACTGTACAGTCAGTAGTGGTGTGACCCATGTACTGTACAGTCAGTAGGGGTGTGACCCATGTACTGTACAGTCAGTAGGGTGTGACCCATGTACTGTACAGTCAGTAGGGGTGTGACCCATGTACTGTACAGTCAGTAGGGGTGTGACCCATGTACTGTACAGTCAGTAGGGGTGTGACCCATGTACTGTACAGTCAGTAGGGGTGTGACCCATGTACTGTACAGTCAGTAGGGTGTGACCCTGTACTGTACAGTCAGTAGGGGTGTGACCCATGTACTGTACAGTCAGTAGGGGTGTGACCCATGTACTGTACAGTCAGTAGTGGTGTGACCCATGTACTGTACAGTCAGTAGGGGTGTGACCCATGTACTGTACAGTCAGTAGGGGTGTGACCCATGTACTGTACAGTCAGTAGTGGTGTGACCCATGTACTGTACAGTCAGTAGGGGTGTGACCCATGTACTGTACAGTCAGTAGGGGTGTGACCCATGTACTGTACAGTCAGTAGGGGTGTGACCCATGTACTGTACAGTCAGTAGGGGTGTGACCCATGTACTGTACAGTCAGTAGGGGTGTGACCCATGTACTGTACAGTCAGTAGGGGTGTGACCCATGTACTGTACAGTCAGTAGGGGTGTGACCCATGTACTGTACAGTCAGTACTGGTGTGACCCATGTACTGTACAGCCAGTAGTGGTGTGACTCCTGTACTGTACAGTCAGTACTGGGTGACCTGTGTACTGTACAGCCAGTAGTGGTGTGACCCATGTACTGTACAGTCAGTAGTGGTGTGTGACCTGTGTACTGTACAGTCAGTACTGGTGTGACCTGTGTACTGTACAGTCAGTAGTGGTGTGACCCATGTACTGTACAGTCAGTACTGGTGTGACCTGTNAGCCATTATAAAACCATGTTGCGACTCAATTATTAATTTATGTTTTTCAAGATGAAGACGAATTTTATTTGCTATTTAGATTCGAGTAACTTTCCCACAATAGACGTTAAGCTAATTGGTCGATAGTAGACGCAATGATCTATCTCCTTTCTTAAAACTGGTATCACATTAGCAACTTTCAAACTCTGGCACTCTGCCTGACTCTATTGATTTATTAAATATGATTGACAGTGGGTCACAAAGCTCCTCTTTGCATTCTTTCAGCACTCTGGCAACACTTCATCCGGCCCTGGGGATTTGTTTGGTTTGAGTTTTACTATTTGTTTAAGACATCCTCCCTGGTACTGCTAAACTCGTCAACCTGTCCTCGTCCCCACCCACATAGACTTGTTGGGCTGAAGGCATATGTTAAGTTCCTCTTTAGTAAATACAGATACAAAATATTTATTAAAAATACTACTCATCTCTTCATCACTATCTGTTATTTGACCTGTCTCAGTTTTTAATGGACCTATCCTTTCCCTAGTCTTAGTTCGATATAACTGAAAAAAACCTTTAGGATTTGTCTTTGCTTGCCCTGCTATACGAACTTCATAGTTTCTTTTTGCTTTCCTTATCTCTTTTTTAACATTTCTAACTAGTTGTACGAATTCCTGTTCTAAAGTGACCTCCCCATTTTTAATCCTCTTGTACCAAGCTCTCTTTTTACCTATAAGATTCTTCAAATTCTTTGTTATCCACTTTGGGTCATTAGTAATCGATCTATTCAATTTGTGTGGTATACTACGTTCCTGTGCTTTGTTTAGAATATTCTTAAATACGTTAAATTGAATCTACATCGAAATCCCCATTTACATCACCTATCGCTGGGTTCATGTCTCGCTCCAAGACCGGCCCACACCCCATACCCAAGACTTTCCAATCAATTTGACCCAAAAAATTTCTAAGGCTATTAAAATCAGCTTTTCGAAAATCTGGCACTTTAACAGAATTTTCTCCTACAGGTCTATTCCATTCTATGCCAAATCTGATTTCTTTGTGATCACTGTTCCCTAGCTCACTCTCTATTTCGATGTCATTAATTTGTGTTTCCCTGTTAGTTAACACTAAATCTAAAATATTATTTTCCCGAGTTGGTTCCTTAATGTGTTGCGTAAGAAAGCAATCGTCAATTAATTCTAGAAAATCTTCTGCTTCACTATTCCCTGTTTTGTTCAACCAGTTTATTCCACTCAAATTAAAGTCACCCATGACATAAATACTGTTAGATCTAGATGCCTTAGATATTTCATCCCATAGATGCTTTGCTTCCATTCTATCTAAATTTGGTGGCCTATATATAACTCCTATTATAATATTATTTGCTTTTTCGTTTAATTCTATCCAAATAGTTTCTGTGTGTGGCTCAGTTTTGATTCCCTCTTTGAGACTACATTTCAAATTGTCCCTAACGTATATGGCTACTCCACCACCTCGTCTAATATATCTATCTGTGTGAAATAGTTTAAATCCATTTATTTGATATTCGGCTAATAGTTTTCTATTATCAACATTCATCCACGTTTCGGTAAGTGCAATAATATCTATTTTTTCTGTGCAGACAAGAGCATTTAATTCGTTAATTTTATTTCTTAGACTTCTACCGTTTGTGTAATATACCCTAAGTGAATTGTTATTTTGAGGCCCTTCTCTTTCCCTGATCATTTTGCCAATTCCTTTCTCCCACAAACACATACTTTTATTACCTCCTTCCTCCAAATCAATTCCAATACCTCTATCTACTAACAGTTTAAACCCAAACACTTCTAACCACTGGTTCCAACGAGTTCGCAACAGCAACCCCAGCTCTCGATAGATGCACCCCATCACGAACATACATTTCATTCCTTCCATAGAAGTGTTCCCAGTTGTCTATGAAAGATATTGCATTTGATTTGCAATATCTTTCCAGCCGGCAATTGACACCAAGTGCCCTCGACATCCATTCATTTCCCACTCCCTTTCTTGGAAGAATGCCACATATGATTGGGATTCCTCCCTTGCTCCTAACTAATTCAATGGCTGTCCTGAATCTCTGTATTAGTTCCTCACTCCTAACTCGTCCAACGTCATTACCCCCTGCACTAATACAAATAATGGGTTTGTTCCCATTTCCCGTCATAATATCATTCATGTTTCCAACAATATCACCAATTCCAGCTCCCGGATAGCACACCCTTAATCTGTTTACCCTATCTTTGGCACAAAACGTTCTGTCTAAATACCTCACCTGGGAATATCCCACAACCAAAATTAGCTTCGATTCTCCCTTTTCCTTTCGAGCAGTTTGAGGGACCTGCGCTTCAATGCTCCTCGTTGGACAACAGGTTCACTACAGCACTCGTCCTCTAATACTTCAAATGCGTTAAAAGTCCTTAATTGTAGGCTTTTAGTTGCTGGTTTTGCCAAGGTCTTCTTAAGACCCCTGTCTTTCACAACTTGCCAAGACGAGGACTTCTTAATGCTTGTCTCCTCCGTTGTTTCTTCCTGCTGTTGTTTCAGCTGTCGTACCTCCTCCCGTAGCGAATCCAACTCTGTCCTCAGACCTCCAACCAGACTCACCAGCTCCTTCACTAATCCTTCCATTATTTGCTACAACAATGTTAGTACAATCGGAGCTCCAGCCAACACAACCTCTCACTGTGACTGCACCTGACTGACTGTGACTGACTCTCACTGTGACTGCACCTGACTGACTGTGACTGACTCTCACTGTGACTGCACCTGACTGACTGTGACTGACTCTCACTGTGACTGCACCTGTCTGACTGTGACTGACTCTCACTGTGACTGCACCTGCTCTCTGTTTCCTTTTGAAACAGAGAGCCAAATAGTCAGTACTGGTGTGTCCCATGTACTGTACAGCCAGTAGTGGTGTGACCTGTGTACTGTACAGCCAGTAGTGGTGTGACCTGTGTACTGTACAGTCAGTACTGGTGTGACCCATGTACTGTACAGCCAGTAGTGGTGTGACCTGTGTACTGTACAGTCAGTACTGGTGTGACCCCTGTACTGTACAGTCAGTACTGGTGTGACCCATGTACTGTACAGCCAGTAGTGGTGTGACCTGTGTACTGTACAGTCAGTACTGGTGTGACCCCTGTACTGTACAGTCAGTACTGGTGTGACCCATGTACTGTACAGTCAGTACTGGTGTGACCCATGTACTGTACAGCCAGTAGTGGTGTGACCTGTGTACTGTACAGTCAGTACTGGTGTGACCCCTGTACTGTACAGTCAGTACTGGTGTGACCCATGTACTGTACAGTCAGTACTGGTGTGACCCATGTACTGTACAGCCAGTAGTGGTGTGACCTGTGTACTGTACAGTCAGTACTGGTGTGACCCCTGTACTGTACAGTCAGTACTGGTGTGACCCATGTACTGTACAGTCAGTAGTGGTGTGACCCATGTACTGTACAGTCAGTACCGGTGTGACCCATGTACTGTACAGTTAGTACTGGTGTGACCCATGTACTGTACAGTCAGTACTGGTGTGACCCATGTACTGTACAGTCAGTAGTGGTGTGACCTGTGTACTGTACAGTCAGTACTGGTGTGACCCATGTACTGTACAGTCAGTACTGGTGTGACCCATGTACTGTACAGTCAGTAGTGGTGTGACCTGTGTACTGTACAGCCAGTAGTGGTGTGACCCATGTACTGTACAGCCAGTACTGGTGTGACCCATGTACTGTACAGTCAGTACTGGTGTGACCCATGTACTGTACAGTCAGTAGTGGTGTGACCCATGTACTGTACAGTCAGTACTGGTGTGACCCATGTACTGTACAGTCAGTAGTGGTGTGACCCATGTACTGTACAGTCAGTAGTAGTGTGACCTGTGTACTGTACAGTCAGTAGTGGTGTGACCCATGTACTGTACAATCAGTAGTGGTGTGACCTGTGTACTGTACAGCCAGTAGTGGTGTGACCCATGTACTGTACAGCCAGTAGTGGTGTGACCCATGTACTGTACAGTCAGTACTGGTGTGACCCATGTACTGTACAGTCAGTACTGGTGTGACCCATGTACTGTACAGTCAGTACTGGTGTGACCCATATACTGTACAGTCAGTAGTGGTGTGACCCATGTACTGTACAGTCAGTAGTGGTGTGACCTGTGTACTGTACAGTCAGTAGTGGTGTGACCTGTGTACTGTACAGTCAGTAGTGGTGTGACCTGTGTACTGTACAGTCAGTACTGGTGTGACCTGTGTACTGTACAGTCAGTACTGGTGTGACCTGTGTACTGTACAGTCAGTACTGGTGTGACCTGTGTACTGTACAGTCAGTACTGGTGTGACCTGTGTACTGTACAGTCAGTACTGGTGTGACCTGTGTACTGTACAGTCAGTAGTGGTGTGACCTGTGTACTGTACAATCAGTAGTATTGTGACCCCTGTACTGTACAGTCAGTACTGGTGTGACCTGTGTACTGTACAGTCAGTACTGGTGTGACTCCTGTACTGTACAGTTAGTACTGGTGTGACCCCTGTACTGTACAGTCAGTACTGGTGTGACCTGTGTACTGTACAGTCAGTAGTGGTGTGACCTGTGTACTGTACAGTCAGTAGTGGTGTGACCCCTGTACTGTACAGTCAGTACTGGTGTGACCCATGTACTGTACAGTCAGTACTGGTGTGACCCATGTACTGTACAGTCAGTAGTGGTGTGACTCCTATACTGTACAGCCAGTAGTGTGTGACCCATGTACTGTACAGTCAGTACTGGTGTGACTCCTGTACTGTACAGTCAGTAGTGGTGTGACTCCTGTACTGTACAGCCAGTAGTGGTGTGACTCCTGTACTGTACAGTCAGTAGTGGTGTGACTCCTGTACTGTACAGCCAGTAGTGGTGTGACTCCTGTACTGTACAGTCAGTACTGGTGTGACCTGTGTACTGTACAGTCAGTAGTGGTGTGACCCATGTACTGTACAGTCAGTAGTGGTGTGACTCCTGTACTGTACAGTCAGTAGTGGTGTGACCCATGTACTGTACAGTCAGTAGGGGTGTGACCCATGTACTGTACAGTCAGTAGTGGTGTGACTCCTGTACTGTACAGCCAGTAGCAGTGTGACCCATGTACTGTACAGTCAGTACTGGTGTGACCCATGTACTGTACAGTCAGTACTGGTGTGACCTGTGTACTGTACAGTCAGTAGTGGTGTGACCCATGTACTGTACAGTCAGTAGTGGTGTGACCCTGTACTGTACAGCCAGTAGTGGTGTGACTCCTGTACTGTACAGTCAGTAGTGGTGTGACTCCTGTACTGTACAGCCAGTAGTGGTGTGACTCCTGTACTGTACAGTCAGTTCTGGTGTGACTCCTGTACTGTACAGTCAGTACTGGTGTGACCCATGTACTGTACAGCCAGTAGTGGTGTGACCCATGTACTGTACAGCCAGTAGTGGTGTGACCCTGTACTGTACAGTCAGTAGTGGTGTGACCCATGTATTGTACAGTCAGTACTGGTGTGACCCATGTACTGTACAGCCAGTAGTGGTGTGACTCCTGTACTGTACAGCCAGTACTGGTGTGACCCATGTACTGTACAGTCAGTACTGGTGTGACCCATGTACTGTACAGTCAGTACTGGTGTGACCCATGTACTGTACAGTCAGTACTGGTGTGACCCATGTACTGTACAGTCAGTACTGGTGTGACCCATGTACTGTACAGTCAGTACTGGTGTGACCCATGTACTGTACAGTCAGTACTGGTGTGACCCATGTACTGTACAGTCAGTACTGGTGTGACCCATGTACTGTACAGTCAGTACTGGTGTGACCCATGTACTGTACAGTCAGTACTGGTGTGACCCATGTACTGTACAGCCAGTACTGGTGTGACCCATGTACTGTACAGTCAGTACTGGTGTGACCCATGTACTGTACAGTCAGTACTGGTGTGACCCATGTACTGTACAGTCAGTACTGGTGTGACCCATGTACTGTACAGTCAGTACTGGTGTGACCCATGTACTGTACAGTCAGTACTGGTGTGACCCCTGTACTGTACAGTCAGTACTGGTGTGACCCATGTACTGTACAGTCAGTACTGGTGTGACCCCTGTACTGTACAGCCAGTAGTGGTGTGACCCCTGTACTGTACAGTCAGTACTGGTGTGACCCATGTACTGTACAGCCAGTAGTGGTGTGACTCCTGTACTGTACAGTCAGTACTGGTGTGACCTGTGTACTGTACAGCCAGTAGTGGTGTGACCCATGTACTGTACAGCCAGTAGTGGTGTGACCTGTGTACTGTACAGTCAGTACTGGTGTGACCCATGTACTGTACAGCCAGTACTGGTGTGACCCATGTACTGTACAGTCAGTACTGGTGTGACCTGTGTACTGTACAGTCAGTAGTGGTGTGACCTGTGTACTGTACAGTCAGTAGTGGTGTGACCCATGTACTGTACAGTCAGTACTGGTGTGACCCATGTACTGTACAGTCAGTAGTGGTGTGACCCATGTACTGTACAGTCAGTAGTGGTGTGACCCATGTACTGTACAGCCAGTACTGGTGTGACCCATGTACTGTACAGTCAGTACTGGTGTGACCTGTGTACTGTACAGTCAGTACTGGTGTGACCCATGTACTGTACAGTCAGTAGTGGTGTGACCTGTGTACTGTACAGTCAGTAGTGGTGTGACCTGTGTACTGTACAGTCAGTAGTGGTGTGACCCATGTACTGTACAGCCAGTACTGGTGTGACCCATGTACTGTACAGTCAGTAGTGGTGTGACCCATGTACTGTACAGTCAGTACTAGTGTGACCCATGTACTGTACAGCCAGTAGTGGTGTGACCCATGTACTGTACAGTCAGTACTGGTGTGACCCATGTACTGTACAGTCAGTAGTGGTGTGACCCATGTACTGTTCAGTCAGTAGTGGTGTGACCCATGTACTGTACAGTTAGTACTGGTGTGACCCATGTACTGTACAGTCAGTACTGGTGTGACCCATGCACTGTACAGCCAGTAGTGGTGTGACCTGTGTACTGTACAGTCAGTACTGGTGTGACCCATGTACTGTACAGCCAGTAGTGGTGTGACCTGTGTACTGTACATTCAGTAGTGGTGTGACCTGTGTACTGTACAGTCAGTAGTGGTGTGACCTGTGTACTGTACAGTCAGTAGTGGTGTGACCTGTGTACTGTACAGTCAGTAGTTGTGTGACCTGTGTACTGTACAGTCAGTACTGGTGTGACCTGTGTACTGTACAGTCAGTAGTGGTGTGACCTGTGTACTGTACAGTCAGTACTGGTGTGACCTGTGTACTGTACAGTCAGTACTGGTGTGACCTGTGTACTGTACAGTCAGTACTGGTGTGACCTGTGTACTGTACAGTCAGTAGTGGTGTGACCTGTGTACTGTACAGTCAGCAGTGGTGTGACCCCTGTACTGTACAGTCAGTACTGGTGTGACCTGTGTACTGTACAGTCAGTAGTGGTGTGACCCATGTACTGTACAGTCAGTACTGGTGTGACCCATGTACTGTACAGTCAGTACTGGTGTGACCCATGTACTGTACAGCCAGTAGTGGTGTGACCCCTGTACTGTACAGTCAGTACTGGTGTGACCCATGTACTGTACAGTCAGTAGTGGTGTGACCCATGTACTGTACAGTCAGTACCGGTGTGACCCATGTACTGTACAGTTAGTACTGGTGTGACCCATGTACTGTACAGTCAGTACTGGTGTGACCCATGTACTGTACAGTCAGTAGTGGTGTGACCTGTGTACTGTACAGTCAGTACTGGTGTGACCCATGTACTGTACAGTCAGTACTGGTGTGACCCATGTACTGTACAGTCAGTAGTGGTGTGACCTGTGTACTGTACAGTCAGTACTGGTGTGACCCATGTACTGTACAGTCAGTACTGGGGTGACCCATGTACTGTACAGTCAGTAGTGGTGTGACCTGTGTACTGTACAGCCAGTAGTGGTGTGACCCATGTACTGTACAGCCAGTACTGGTGTGACCTGTGTACTGTACAGCCAGTAGTGGTGTGACCCATGTACTGTACAGTCAGTAGTGGTGTGACCTGTGTACTGTACAGCCAGTACTGGTGTGACCTGTGTACTGTACAGCCAGTAGTGGTGTGACCCATGTACTGTACAGTCAGTAGTGGTGTGACCTGTGTACTGTACAGCCAGTAGTGGTGTGACCCATGTACTGTACAGTCAGTAGTGGTGTGACCCATGTACTGTACAGTCAGTACTGGTGTGACCCATGTACTGTACAGTCAGTAGTGGTGTGACCCATGTACTGTACAGTCAGTAGTAGTGTGTGACCTGTGTACTGTACAGTCAGTAGTGGTGTGACCCATGTACTGAACAATCAGTAGTGGTGTGACCTGTGTACTGTACAGCCAGTAGTGGTGTGACCCATGTACTGTACAGCCAGTAGTGGTGTGACCCATGTACTGTACAATCAGTACTGGTGTGACCCATATACTGTACAGTCAGTAGTGGTGTGACCCATGTACTGTACAGTCAGTAGTGGTGTGACCTGTGTACTGTACAGTCAGTAGTGGTGTGACCTGTGTACTGTACAGTCAGTAGTGGTGTGACCTGTGTACTGTACAGTCAGTAGTGGTGTGACCTGTGTACTGTACAGTCAGTAGTGGTGTGACCTGTGTACTGTACAGTCAGTACTGGTGTGACCTGTGTACTGTACAGTCAGTACTGGTGTGACCTGTGTACTGTACAGTCAGTACTGGTGTGACCTGTGTACTGTACAGTCAGTACTGGTGTGACCTGTGTACTGTACAGTCAGTAGTGGTGTGACCTGTGTACTGTACATCAGTAGTGGTGTGACCCATGTACTGTACAGTCAGTACTGGTGTGACCTGTGTACTGTACAGTCAGTAGTGGTGTGACCCTGTACTGTACAGTCAGTACTGGTGTGACCCTGTACTGTACAGTCAGTACTGGTGTGACCTGTGTACTGTACAGTCAGTAGTGGTGTGACCTGTGTACTGTACAGTCAGTAGTGGTGTGACCCCTGTACTGTACAGTCAGTACTGGTGTGACCCATGTACTGTACAGTCAGTACTGGTGTGACCCATGTACTGTACAGTCAGTAGTGGTGTGACCCTGTACTGTACAGCCAGTAGTGGTGTGACCCTGTACTGTACAGCAGTAGTGGTGTGACCCTGTACTGTACAGCCAGTAGTGGTGTGACTCCTGTACTGTACAGTCAGTACTGGTGTGACCCTGTACTGTACAGTCAGTACTGGTGTGACCCTGTACTGTACAGTCAGTAGTGGTGTGACCCATGTACTGTACAGTCAGTAGTGGTGTGACCCTGTACTGTACAGTCAGTACTGGTGTGACCCTGTACTGTACAGTCAGTACTGGTGTGACCCTGTACTGTACAGTCAGTAGTGGTGTGACCCTGTACTGTACAGTCAGTAGTGGTGTGACCCATGTACTGTACAGTCAGTAGTGGTGTGACCCATGTACTGTACAGTCAGTAGTGGTGTGACCCATGTACTGTACAGTCAGTAGTGTGTGTGACCCTGTACTGTACAGTCAGTAGTGGTGTGACCCTGTACTGTACAGTCAGTAGTGGTGTGACCCTGTACTGTACAGCCAGTAGTGGTGTGACCCTGTACTGTACAGTCAGTAGTGGTGTGACCCGTACTGTACAGTCAGTAGTGGTGTGACCCTGTACTGTACAGTCAGTAGTGGTGTGACCCCGTACTGTACAGTCAGTAGTGGTGTGACCCTGTACTGTACAGCCAGTAGTGGTGTGACCCATGTACTGTACAGTCAGTAGTGGTGTGACCCTGTACTGTACAGCCAGTAGTGGTGTGACCCTGTACTGTACAGTCAGTAGTGGTGTGACCCATGTACTGTACAGCCAGTAGTGGTGTGACCCTGTACTGTACAGTCAGTAGTGGTGTGACCCATGTACTGTACAGTCAGTAGTGGTGTGACCCATGTACTGTACAGCCAGTAGTGGTGTGACCTGTACTGTACAGTCAGTACTGGTGTGACCCATGNAACCTGGTTGATACCTGGTTGATGGGGTTCTGGGAGTTCTTCTACTCCCCAAGCCCGGCCCGAGGCCAGGCTCGACTTGTGAGAGTTTGATCCACCAGGCTGTTGCTTGGAGCGGCCCGCAGAGCCACATACCCACCACAGCCCGGCTGATCCGGGACTTCTCTTAGGAAACAGTCCAGTTTTCTCTTGAAGATGTCCACGGTTGTTCCGGCAATATTTCTTATAGTCGCTGGGAGGACGTTGAACAACCGCGGACCTCTGATGTTTATACAGTGTTCTCTGATTGTGCCTATGGCACCTCTGCTCTTCACTGGTTCAATCTTGCATTTTCTTCCATATCGTTCACTCCAGTACGTTGTTATTTTACTGTGTAGATTTGGGACCTGGCCCTCCAGTATTTTCCACGTGTATATTATTTGGTATCTCTCTCGTCTCCTTTCTAGAGAGTACATTTGGAGAGCTTTGAGACGATCCCAATAATTTAGGTGTTTTATCTCGTCTATGCGTGCCGTATATGTTCTCTGTATTCCCTCTATTTCAGCAATCTCTCCTGCTCTGAAGGGGGAAGTGAGTACTGAGCAGTATTCGAGACGGGACAACACAAGTGACTTGAAGAGTACAACCATTGTGATGGGATCCCTGGATTTGAAAGTTCTCGTAATCCATCCGATCATTTTTCTGGCTGATGCGATATTTGCTTGGTTATGCTCCCTAAACGTTAGATCGTCGGACATCATTATTCCCAAATCCTTGACATGCTGTTTTTCTACTATGGGAAGATTTGATTGTGTTTTGTACCCTGTATTATGTTTCAGATCCTCATTTTTGCCGTACCTGAGTACCTGAAATTTATCACTGTTAAACATCATATTATTTTCTGCTGCCCAATCGAAAACTTTGTTGACATCTGTTTGTAGTTTTTCAATGTCTTCAGCAGAGGTAATTTTCATGCTGATTTTTGTGTCATCTGCGAAGGATGACACGAAGCTGTGACGTGTATTTTTGTCTATATCAGATATGAGAATAAGGAACAGTAGCGGTGCAAGGACTGTACCTTGAGGTACAGAGCTTTTAACATCGCTTGGACTCGATTTTATCTGATTGACTGTTACTCTTTGTGTTCTGTTCGACAGGAAATTGAGTATCCAGCGTCCTACTTTTCCAGTTATTCCCATTGACCTCATTTTGTGAGCTATCACCCATGGTCACATTTGTCGAAAGCCTTTGCAAAGTCTGTGTATACAACATCTGCATTTTGCTTTCTTCTAGGGCTTCTGTGATTTTGTCATAGTGGTTGAGTAACTGTGACAGACAGGATCTTCCCGCTCTAAATCCATGTTGTCCTGGATTGTGCAATTCATTGTTTTCCATAAAACTAGAAATTTGATTCCTAATCACTCTTTCAAACACTTTTATTATGTGTGATGTTAGTGCAACTGGCCTATAATTTTTTGCCAAGGCTTTACTCCCCCCCTTGTGCAACGGAGCTATATCTGCAGATTTAAGTGCTGCTGGTATCTCCCCTGTATCCAGGCTCTTTCTCCATATTACGCTGAGTGCTCTCGCTACTGGTACTTTACATTTCTTTATGAATATTGAATTCCATGAGTCAGGCCCAGGGGCTGAGTGCATGGGCATATTGTCAATTTCTCTTTCAAAGTCTTCCGAGTTTGTGGTAATATCCGTTATATTATCTGCAGCTTGAATGTCATTCATAAAGAAGCTGTCTGGGTCATCAACTTTCATGTTGTTAATTGGTGTGCTAAACATAGCCTCATACTGGCTTCTTAGAATTTCACTAATCTCTTTGTTGTCCTCTGTGTACGTACCTTCATTTGTAATTAACGGTCCAATACTGGTCGAGGTTTTGGATTTTGATTTAGCGTATGTGAAAAAATATTTCGGATTTTCCTTATCTCTTGTATAGCTCTCTGTTCCAATTCCATTTCCTCAGACTCATATGATCGCTTCAACGTTTGTTCGATTTCTTCGATCTCCCTGCTTAGGCTTATTTTCCTTGCTTGTGATAGTTGTGTCTGCCGAAGCATTTCCGTAATTTTTTTCCTTCTCCTGTACAGTCGTCTGCGTTCTCTTTCTAGAGTGTTCCTCTTTCTGCCCCTCCTCACCGGCACGTGCTTCAAGCAGACCTTGTAAGCTTCAGCTGTCAGTTGAGCTATTCCCTGTGTGGGAGTTTTGTCGCTTAAGACCGTCTCCCATTGAATGGTTGAAAGGTCTACATTTATTTTTTCCCAGTCAATCCTCTTATTGTTGAAATTGAATTGATTGAATATTCCTTCTCGCTTGTTGGGTCTCTTAGATCTACTACCGTTATTTATGCTAGTTCGCACTTCAATGAGCTTATGGTCTGAGTATGAAGTATCTGAGATTGTTATGTCTCTGATTAGTTCATCATTGTTTGTGAATAACAAGTCTAGTGTGTTTTCGTTCCTAGTTGGTTCTGTAATCTGTTGATTGAGCGAGAATTTGTCACAGAATCTCAAAAGTTCTCTGACCTGTGGCTGGTTATTTCCCGGGTCATTCCCTGCTATGATATTTGTGTTTGCCATTCTCCATCTTAGACTCGGTAAATTGAAATCTCCAAGGAAGATAATATCTGGAGCTGGGTTTGCTAGGTCATCAAGTATGTTCTCTATTTTGTGCATCTGCTCTGTGAATTCCTCAACCGTTGTATCTGGCGGTTTATATATTAAAATAATAATTAGGTTTAGTTTCTCTACCTTAATTCCAAGTACCTCTACCACCTCATTAGTTGAGTTTAGTAGTTCTGTGCATACCAGGTCCTCTTTAATATACAGACCTACTCCCCCATTTGACCTAGTTTTCTATCACATCTGTATAAATTATAATTTGGAATCCAGATTTCACCATCCATGTAATCTTTTGTATGAGTTTCCGTGAATGCCCCAAATATGGAGTTTGACTCTAATAGGAGACCATTTATGAACTTGACTTTATTTCTTGACTTTGGCTTTAGACCTTGAATGTTTGCAAAAATGAATGATTGTCCATATTGTGTGTCACTTCTGGAAGGTTTTGGTGGTTCTCCCTCCTCTCTACCCTGACCCAGGGTGTGTTGTTGTGGCAATGGTTTGTCCAGTTTTGGAAGTGATATTGGGGAGTGTGGTAGTCTCTGTGTAGTTGGGGGGTGTAGTATGTGTGGGCTTGATGACGAAATGTAGTCCAGTCTCGGGCATTTCCCCCTCTCCATCCGTACTCCTGCCACGTTTCTGCCTGTCTGTTTCTCCCTCTGTTTCTGCCTGCCTCTAAAAAATGTTCAGGGCTATTATATTGGACTTCCTCTCTTATATAGCGCTGTGTACCTCTGACGTGGAAATCGGGGCAATGAAGATCGTAGCATTTCCTCTCATTAACTGAGAGTTTGCATAGCTTAGGGTGAAAATATCTACACTCAGTATCAAAACGACATCTGCCTTTCCCTAACCAGTTCCGGCATTTCCGTGGGTGCATGAATGAGCATTCCGTGCCTCTGGGCCCATATCTGCACTGTCCTTTTGCATAATACCTGCAAATATTTTCATCTGTGATTGCATTATTCTTGTTTGTATCCGTGTACGACTTGGCTACCTCTGTGATTTTTGTTCCAACTTTCTCGTTTCTGCATTTATTCTCGGTATTACCCTTATCTTTCGCCTTGTTGCTTTCGTCTTTCTCATTCGTCTCATTTTTATCTCCTTATTCATATCACCAGTTTGCTCTACAATATTGCCTTCATTTTTGTGTACCTCGACGCTATGTCCTTCTACATTGCTACTTTGACTCTCTAAATTCTCAATCCCTGGGTTGTGCTCAGAGTTCGTTGCTGTCTTTATATACTCTGCATATATTTCTGGTAGTTTTTGTGTGAATTGTAGCCTGTGTACTTCAGGAATGTCATTCATTAGTTTGGCAATGTTTTCCCACACCTGTCTGTCACTTTCACAGATCCAGTAGGTACCTTCCCTGTTTGCATATTGTGTAGGTAATCCTGTACAACTCAGGTGAAATCTTATGTTACAAATATTACATACAATGCCTACAACAGTCTTCCGAAGTGCCTTATTGCAGCCTCCACACACCTCCATGTTGGGTTTGTGATGTTATAATATTATATGCATATATTTATAATATTATATATGTATATATAATATGTATACAGTATATTTATAATATTACATATGTTTATTTGTTAAAGTTTATGTGGGGGTACTTATCGCCTTGTGGAGAAAATATGGTCCTCTTGGGACCGTATAGTTGACCGTTGTTGTCCCAGGTCGGGGGCAGGATGTCACCGGTTGCCAGTTACTTGATTTATACACTGATTATTTGCCTGTATTTTCCTAAGGGAATTTCTGCTTTCTTCCGGCTTACAATGTTATTAACTTACTCTATTACTAGTTCCTAAACCTACTTGCCCAGATTACAGTATATATTGCTGGTATATTATCACTGAGGGAGTATACTGTTACTGAGCGACGTCCCTACACTGTGTAGGCCTCGTGGCTGTGGTGTAAACACACGTGTGATGCCTCCTCCACAACTTTACATTTATACTTTTTCTATGAACAATTCTCTAACACTATTCACTAATTTATATGTTATGTTACACGTTCCATTTCACTGTTCACCGTATCACTGCTCGCTATATTTGATATATATCGCTTTTGCCTGTACACATGAGCCTGGTGGCACTGGCTCACCACGTGGGACCACGTTTATTCTGTATTTAACTCAAAGTTCCATTTTTAATTTCTGTATTCAACTTTCCTACGGGTCACTATGCACTGGGTGATCACTGTGGCCGTAATCCATAGTTGTAATCCTAAAAATCCCGGTTTATTCCAGTGTTTTCACGGAGCGCGACGACGACACGTCTGTCCCCTAACCCGCGAACCCTCAAAACTGGTGTGACCCCTGTACTGTACTGGTGTGACCCCTGTACTGTACAGTCAGTACTGGTGTGACCCATGTACTGTACAGCCAGTAGTGGTGTGACCCCTGTACTGTACAGCCAGTACTGGTGTGACCCATGTACTGTACAGCCAGTAGTGGTGTGACCCCTGTACTGTACAGCCAGTAGTGGTGTGACCCCTGTACTGTACAGTCAGTACTGGTGTGACTCCTGTACTGTACAGCCAGTACTGGTGTGACCCCTGTACTGTACAGTCAGTACTGGTGTGACCCATGTACTGTACAGCCAGTAGTGGTGTGACCCCTGTACTGTACAGCCAGTAGTGGTGTGACCCCTGTACTGTACAGCCAGTACTGGTGTGACCCCTGTACTGTACAGTCAGTACTGGTGTGACCCATGTACTGTACAGCCAGTAGTGGTGTGACTCCTGTACTGTACAGCCAGTACTGGTGTGACCCCTGTACTGTACAGTCAGTACTGGTGTGACCCCTGTACTGTACAGTCAGTACTGGTGTGACCCATGTACTGTACAGTCAGTACTGGTGTGACCCCTGTACTGTACAGTCAGTACTGGTGTGACTCCTGTACTGTACAGCCAGTACTGGTGTGACCCATGTACTGTACAGCCAGTAGTGGTGTGACCCCTGTACTGTACAGCCAGTACTGGTGTGACCCATGTACTGTACAGCCAGTACTGGTGTGACCCATGTACTGTACAGCCAGTAGTGGTGTGACCCCTGTACTGTACAGCCAGTAGTGGTGTGACCCCTGTACTGTACAGTCAGTACTGGTGTGACTCCTGTACTGTACAGTCAGTAGTGGTGTGACTCCTGTACTGTACAGCCAGTAGTGGTGTGACCCCTGTACTGTACAGTCAGTAGTGGTGTGACTCCTGTACTGTACAGTCAGTAGTGGTGTGACCCATGTACTGTACAGCCAGTAGTGGTGTGACCCCTGTACTGTACAGTCAGTACTGGTGTGACCCATGTACTGTACAGCCAGTAGTGGTGTGACTCCTGTATTGTACAGTCAGTACTGGTGTGACCTGTGTACTGTACAGCCAGTAGTGGTGTGACCCATGTACTGTACAGCCAGTAGTGGTGTGACCTGTGTACTGTACAGTCAGTACTGGTGTGACCTGTGTACTGTACAGCCAGTAGTGGTGTGACCCATGTACTGTACAGTCAGTACTGGTGTGACCTGTGTACTGTACAGTCAGTACTGGTGTGACCTGTGTACTGTACAGTCAGTAGTGGTGTGACCCATGTACTGTACAGCCAGTACTGGTGTGACCCATGTACTGTACAGTCAGTACTGGTGTGACCCATGTACTGTACAGTCAGTACTGGTGTGACCCATGTACTGTACAGCCAGTACTGGTGTGACCCATGTACTGTACAGTCAGTACTGGTGTGACCTGTGTACTGTACAGTCAGTAGTGGTGTGACCTGTGTACTGTACAGTCAGTAGTGGTGTGACCCATGTACTGTACAGTCAGTACTGGTGTGACCTGTGTACTGTACAGTCAGTACTGGTGTGACCCATGTACTGTACAGTCAGTAGTGGTGTGACCTGTGTACTGTACAGTCAGTACTGGTGTGACCCATGTACTGTACAGTCAGTACTGGTGTGACCCATGTACTGTACAGTCAGTACTGGTGTGACCCATGTACTGTACAGTCAGTACTGGTGTGACCCATGTACTGTACAGTCAGTACTGGTGTGACCTGTGTACTGTACAGTCAGTACTGGTGTGACCCATGTACTGTACAGTCAGTAGGGTGTGACCCATGTACTGTACAGTCAGTAGGGGTGTGACCCATGTACTGTACAGTCAGTAGTGGTGTGACCCATGTACTGTACAGTCAGTAGGGGTGTGACCCATGTACTGTACAGTCAGTAGGGGTGTGACCCATGTACTGTACAGTCAGTAGGGTGTGACCCATGTACTGTACAGTCAGTAGGGTGTGACCCTGTACTGTACAGTCAGTAGGGTGTGACCCCTGTACTGTACAGTCAGTAGGGGTGTGACCCCTGTACTGTACAGTCAGTAGGGGTGTGACCCTGTACTGTACAGTCAGTAGGGGTGTGACCCTGTACTGTACAGTCAGTAGGGGTGTGACCCCTGTACTGTACAGTCAGTAGGGGTGTGACCCATGTACTGTACAGTCAGTAGGGGTGTGACCCCTGTACTGTACAGTCAGTAGGGGTGTGACCCATGTACTGTACAGTCAGTAGGGGTGTGACCCCTGTACTGTACAGTCAGTAGGGGTGTGACCCATGTACTGTACAGTCAGTAGGGGTGTGACCCCTGTACTGTACAGTCAGTAGGGTGTGACCCCTGTACTGTACAGTCAGTAGGGGTGTGACCCCTGTACTGTACAGTCAGTAGGGTGTGACCTGTGTACTGTACAGTCAGTACTGGTGTGACCCATGTACTGTACAGTCAGTAGGGGTGTGACCCATGTACTGTACAGTCAGTAGTGGTGTGACCCATGTACTGTACAGTCAGTAGGGGTGTGACCCATGTACTGTACAGTCAGTACTGGTGTGACCCATGTACTGTACAGTCAGTAGTGGTGTGACCCATGTACTGTACAGTCAGTACTGGTGTGACCCATGTACTGTACAGTCAGTAGTGGTGTGACCCATGTACTGTACAGTCAGTAGTGGTGTGACCCATGTACTGTACAGTCAGTACTGGTGTGACCCATGTACTGTACAGTCAGTACTGGTGTGACCCATGTACTGTACAGTCAGTAGTGGTGTGACCTGTGTACTGTACAGTCAGTACTGGTGTGACCCATGTACTGTACAGCCAGTAGTGGTGTGACATGTGTACTGTACAGTCAGTAGTGGTGTGACCTGTGTACTGTACAGTCAGTAGTGGTGTGACCTGTGTACTGTACAGTCAGTAGTGGTGTGACCTGTGTACTGTACAGTCAGTAGTGGTGTGACCTGTGTACTGTACAGTCAGTACTGGTGTGACCTGTGTACTGTACAGTCAGTAGTGGTGTGACCTGTGTACTGTACAGTCAGTACTGGTGTGACCTGTGTACTGTACAGTCAGTACTGGTGTGACCTGTGTACTGTACAGTCAGTACTGGTGTGACCTGTGTACTGTACAGTCAGTAGTGGTGTGACCTGTGTACTGTACAGTCAGCAGTGGTGTGACCCCTGTACTGTACAGTCAGTACTGGTGTGACCTGTGTACTGTACAGTCAGTAGTGGTGTGACCCTGTACTGTACAGTCAGTACTGGTGTGACCCCTGTACTGTACAGTCAGTACTGGTGTGACCTGTGTACTGTACAGTCAGTAGTGGTGTGACCTGTGTACTGTACAGTCAGTAGTGGTGTGACCCCTGTACTGTACAGTCAGTACTGGTGTGACCCATGTACTGTACAGTCAGTACTGGTGTGACCCATGTACTGTACAGTCAGTAGTGGTGTGACCCTGTACTGTACAGTCAGTAGTGGTGTGACCCTGTACTGTACAGCAGTAGTGGTGTGACCCTGTACTGTACAGTCAGTAGTGGTGTGACCCTGTACTGTACAGTCAGTAGTGGTGTGACCCTGTACTGTACAGTCAGTAGTGGTGTGACCCTGTACTGTACAGTCAGTAGTGGTGTGACCCATGTACTGTACAGTCAGTAGTGGTGTGACCCTGTACTGTACAGTCAGTACTGGTGTGACCCATGTACTGTACAGTCAGTAGTGGTGTGACCCCTGTACTGTACAGTCAGTAGTGGTGTGACCCATGTACTGTACAGTCAGTAGTGGTGTGACCCCTGTACTGTACAGTCAGTAGTGGTGTGACCCTGTACTGTACAGTCAGTAGTGGTGTGACCCATGTACTGTACAGCCAGTAGTGGTGTGACCCCTGTACTGTACAGTCAGTAGTGGTGTGACCCCTGTACTGTACAGTCAGTAGTGGTGTGACCCATGTACTGTACAGTCCAGTAGTGGTGTGACCCCTGTACTGTACAGTCAGTAGTGGTGTGACCCTGTACTGTACAGTCAGTAGTGGTGTGACCCATGTACTGTACAGTCAGTAGTGGTGTGACCCTGTACTGTACAGTCAGTAGTGGTGTGACCCTGTACTGTACAGCCAGTAGTGGTGTGACCCATGTACTGTACAGTCAGTAGTGGTGTGACCCTGTACTGTACAGTCAGTACTGGTGTGACCCATGTACTGTACAGTCAGTAGTGGTGTGACCATGTACTGTACAGTCAGTAGTGGTGTGACCCCTGTACTGTACAGTCAGTATGGTGTGACCTGTGTACTGTACAGCCAGTAGTGGTGTGACCCATGTACTGTACAGCCAGTAGTGGTGTGACCTGTGTACTGTACAGTCAGTACTGGTGTGACCTGTGTACTGTACAGCCAGTAGTGGTGTGACCCTGTACTGTACAGTCAGTACTGGTGTGACCCTGTGTACTGTACAGTCAGTACTGGTGTGACCTGTACTGTACAGTCAGTAGTGGTGTGACCCATGTACTGTACACCAGTACTGGTGTGACCCATGTACTGTACAGTCAGTACTGGTGTGACCCCTGTACTGTACAGTCAGTACTGGTGTGACCCATGTACTGTACAGTCCGTACTGGTGTGACCCATGTACTGTACAGTCAGTACTGGTGTGACCTGTGTACTGTACAGTCAGTACTGGTGTGACACCATGTACTGTACAGTCAGTACTGGTGTGACCTGTGTACTGTACAGTCAGTAGTGGTGTGACCTGTGTACTGTACAGTCAGTACTGGTGTGACCCATGTACTGTACAGTCAGTACTGGTGTGACCTGTGTACTGTACAGTCAGTACTGGTGTGACCCATGTACTGTACAGTCAGTAGTGTGTGACCTGTGTACTGTACATCAGTACGGTGTGACCCATGTACTGTACAGTCAGTACTGGTGTGACCCATGTACTGTACAGTCAGTACTGGTGTGACCCATGTACTGTACAGTCAGTAGTGGTGTGACCCATGTACTGTACAGTCAGTAGGGTGTGACCCTGTGTACTGTACAGTCAGTAGTGGTGTGACCCATGTACTGTACAGTCAGTAGGTGTGACCCATGTACTGTACAGTCAGTATGGGTGACCCATGTACTGTACAGTCAAGTGGTGTGACCCATGTACTGTACAGTCAGTAGGGGTGTGACCCATGTACTGTACAGTCAGTAGGGGTGTGACCCATGTACTGTACAGTCAGTAGTGGTGTGACCCCTGTACTGTACAGTCAGTAGGGGTGTGACCCCTGTACTGTACAGTCAGAGGTGTGACCCATGTACTGTACAGTCAGTAGTAGGGTGTGACCCCTGTACTGTACAGTCAGTAGGGGTGTGACCCATGTACTGTACAGTCAGTAGGGGTGTGACCCCTGTACTGTACAGTCAGTAGGGGTGTGACCCATACTGTACAGTCAGTAGGGGTGTGACCCATGTACTGTACAGTCAGTAGGGTGTGACCCATGTACTGTACAGTCAGTAGGGGTGTGACCCCTGTACTGTACAGTCAGTAGTGGTGTGACCCTGTACTGTACAGTCAGTACTGGTGTGACCCATGTACTGTACAGTCAGTAGGGGTGTGACCCTGTACTGTACAGTCAGTAGGGTGTGACCCATGTACTGTACAGTCAGTAGGGTGTGACCCATGTACTGTACAGTCAGTACTGGTGTGACCCATGTACTGTACAGTCAGTAGTGGTGTGACCCATGTACTGTACAGTCAGTACTGGTGTGACCCATGTACTGTACAGTCAGTAGTGGTGTGACCCATGTACTGTACAGTCAGTAGNTGCTGCTGCTGCTGCCACCAACACAACAAGGAAGGTCCCCCTGCTGCTGCTGCTGCCACCAACACAACAAGGAAGGTCCCCTGCTGCTGCTGCCACACCAACACAACAAGGAAGGTCCCCCTGCTGCTGCTGCTGCCACCAACACAACAAGGAAGGTCCCCTGCTGCTGCTGCTGCACCAACACAACAAGGAAGGTCTCCCTGCTGCTGCTGCTGCCACCAACACAACAAGGAAGGTCCCCCTGCTGCTGCTGCTGCCACCAACACAACAAGGAAGGTCCCCTGCTGCTGCTGCTGCCACCAACACAACAAGGAAGGTCCCCTGCTGCTGCTGCCACCACACAACAAGGAAGGTCCCCCTGCTGCTGCTGCTGCTGCCACCAACACAACAAGGAAGGTCCCTGCTGCTGCTGCTGCCACCAACACAACAAGGAAGGTCCCCTGCTGCTGCTGCTGCCACCAACACAACAAGGAAGGTCCCCCTGCTGCTGCTGCTGCTGCCACCAACACAACAAGGAAGGTCCCCCTGCTGCTGCTGCTGCCGCCACAACACAACAAGGAAGGTCCCCTGCTGCTGCTGCTGGCACCAACACAACAAGGAAGGTCCCCCTGCTGCTGCTGCTGCCACCAACACAACAAGGAAGGTCCCCTGCTGCTGCTGCTGCCACCAACACAACAAGGAAGGTCCCCTGCTGCTGCTGCTGCCACCAACACAACAAGGAAGGTCCCCTGCTGCTGCTGCTGCCACCAACACAACAAGGAAGGTCTCCCTGCTGCTGCTGCCACCAACACAACAAGGAAGGTCTCCCTGCTGCTGCTGCTGCCACCAACACAACAAGGAAGGTCCCCCTGCTGCGCTGCTGCCACCAACACAACAAGGAAGGTCCCCTGCTGCTGCTGCTGCTGCCACCAACACAACAAGGAAGGTCTCCCTGCTGCTGCTGCTGCTGCCCACAACACAACAAGGAAGGTCCCCTGCTGCTGCTGCCACCAACACAACAAGGAAGGTCCTCTGCTGCTGCTGCTGCCACCAACACAACAAGGAAGGTCCCCTGCTGCTGCTGCTGCCACCAAACACACAAGGAAGGTCCCCCTGCTGCTGCTGCTGCCACCAACACAACAAGGAAGGTCCCCCTGCTGCTGCTGCCACCAACACAACAAGGAAGGTCTCCCTGCTGCTGCTGCTGCTGCCACCAACACAACAAGGAAGGTCTCCCTGCTGCTGCTGCTGCCACCAACACAACAAGGAAGGTCCCCTGCTGCTGCTGCCACCACACAAACAGGAAGGTCCCCCTGCTGCTGCTGCTGCCACCAACACAACAAGGAAGGTCCCCTGCTGCTGCTGCTGCTGCTGCTGCCACCAACACAACAAGGAAGGTCCCCCTGCTGCTGCTGCTGCCACCAACACAACAAGGAAGGTCTCCCTGCTGCTGCTGCTGCCACCAACACAACAAGGAAGGTCTCCCTGCTGCTGCTGCTGCTGCTGCCACCAACACAACAAGGAAGGTCCCCTGCTGCTGCTGCCACCAACACAACAAGGAAGGTCCCCCTGCTGCTGCTGCTGCTGCCACCAACACAACAAGGAAGGTCTCCCTGCTGCTGCTGCTGCTGCTGCTGCTGCTGCTGCCACCAACACAACGGAAGGTCCCCCTGCTGCTGCTGCTGCTGCCACCAACACAACAAGGAAGGTCTCCTGCTGCTGCTGCTGCCACCAACACAACAAGGAAGGTCCCCTGCTGCTGCTGCCACCAACACAACAAGGAAGGTCCCCCTGCTGCTGCTGCTGCCACCAACACAACAAGGAAGGTCCCTGCTGCTGCTGCTGCTGCCACCAACACAACAAGGAAGGTCCCCCTGCTGCTGCTGCTGCCACCAACACAACAAGGAAGGTCTCCCTGCTGCTGCTGCTGCCCACAACACAACAAGGAAGGTCTCCCTGCTGCTGCTGCCACCAACACAACAAGGAAGGTCTCGCTGCTGCTGCCACCAACACAACAAGGAAGGTCCCCTGCTGCTGCTGCTGCGCTGCCACCAACACAACAAGGAAGGTCTCCTGCTGCTGCTGCCACCAACACAACAAGGAAGGTCCCCCTGCTGCTGCTGCTGCTGCACTGCTGCTGCTGTGCTGCTGCTGCCACCAACACAACAAGGAAGGTCTCACTGCTGCTGCTGCTGCCACCAACACAACAAGGAAGGTCCCCTGCTGCTGCTGCCACCAACACAACAAGGAAGGTCTCCCTGCTGCTGCTGCTGCCACCAACACAACAAGGAAGGTCCTCCTGCTGCTGCTGCTGCTGCTGCCACCAACACAACAAGGAAGGTCCCCTGCTGCTGCTGCTGCCACCAACACAACAAGGAAGGTCTCCTGCTGCTGCTGCTGCCACCAACACAACAAGGAAGGTCTCCCTGCTGCTGCTGCTGCCACCAACACAACAAGGAAGGTCTCCCTGCTGCTGCTGCCACCAACACAACAAGGAAGGTCCCCCTGCTGCTGCTGCTGCTGCTGCCACAACACAACAAGGAAGGTCCCCCTGCTGCTGCTGCTGCTGCCACCAACACAACAAGGAAGGTCCCCTGCTGCTGCTGCTGCTGCCACCAACACAACAAGGAAGGTCCCCCTGCTGCTGCTGCTGCTGACACCACAACTGAAGCTGCTGCTGCTGCTGCTGCCACCAACACAACAAGGAAGGTCCCCCTGCTGCTGCTGCTGCTGCACCAACACAACAAGGAAGGTCTCCCTGCTGCTGCTGCCACCAACACAACAAGGAAGGTCCCCTGCTGCTGCTGCTGCTGCCACCAACACAACAAGGAAGGTCCCCCTGCTGCTGCTGCTGCCACCAACACAACAAGGAAGGTCCCCTGCTGCTGCTGCTGCCACCAACACAACAAGGAAGGTCCCCTGCTGCTGCTGCTGCCACCAACACAACAAGGAAGGTCCCCTGCTGCTGCTGCTGCCACCAACACAACAAGGAAGGTCTCCTGCTGCTGCTGCTGCCACCAACACAACAAGGAAGGTCCCCCTGCTGCTGCTGCTGCCACCAACACAACAAGGAAGGTCTCCCTGCTGCTGCTGCCACCAACACAACAAGGAAGGTCTCCCTGCTGCTGCTGCTGCCACCAACACAACAAGGAAGGTCCCCCTGCTGCTGCTGCCACCAACACAACAAGGAAGGTCCCCTGCTGCTGCTGCCACCAACACAACAAGGAAGGTCTCCCCTGCTGCTGCTGCTGCTGCTGCTGCCACCAACACAACAAGGAAGGTCCCCTGCTGCTGCTGCTGCCACCAACACAACAAGGAAGGTCCCCTGCTGCTGCTGCCACCAACACAACAAGGAAGGTCCCCTGCTGCTGTACAACTGCTGCTGCTGCTGCTGCCACCAACACAACAAGGAAGGTCCCCTGCTGCTGCTGCTGCTGCTGCCACCAACACAACAAGGAAGGTCCCCCTGCTGCTGCTGCTGCTGCCACCAACACAACAAGGAAGGTCTCCCTGCTGCTGCTGCTGCCACCAACACAACAAGGAAGGTCCCCCTGCTGCTGCTGCTGCCACCAACACAACAAGGAAGGTCCCTGCTGCTGCTGCTGCTGCTGCTGCCACCAACACAACAAGGAAGGTCCCCCTGCTGCTGCTGCTGCCACCAACACAACAAGGAAGGTTTCCCTGCTGCTGCTGCCACCAACACAACAAGGAAGGTCCCCTGCTGCTGCTGCTGCCACCAACACAACAAGGAAGGTCCCCTGCTGCTGCTGCTGCCACCAACACAACAAGGAAGGTCTCCCTGCTGCTGCTGCTGCCACCAACACAACAAGGAAGGTCCCCTGCTGCTGCTGCTGCCACCAACACAACAAGGAAGGTCTCCCTGCTGCTGCTGCTGCCACCAACACAACAAGGAAGGTCCCCCTGCTGCTGCTGCTGCCACCAACACAACAAGGAAGGTCCCCCTGCTGCTGCTGCTGCCACCAACACAACAAGGAAGGTCCCCCTGCTGCTGCTGCTGCTGCTGCCACCAACACAACAAGGAAGGTCCCCCTGCTGCTGCTGCTGCCACCAACACAACAAGGAAGGTTTCCCTGCTGCTGCTGCCACCAACACAACAAGGAAGGTCCCCCTGCTGCTGCTGCCACCAACACAACAAGGAAGGTCCCCCTGCTGCTGCTGCTGCTGCCACCAACACAACAAGGAAGGTCCCCCTGCTGCTGCTGCTGTCACCAACACAACAAGGAAGGTCCCCCTGCTGCTGCTGCTGCCACCAACACAACAAGGAAGGTCCCCCTGCTGCTGCTGCTGCTGCTGCCACCAACACAACAAGGAAGGTCCCCCTGCTGCTGCTGCTGCTGCTGCCACCAACACAACAAGGAAGGTCCCCCTGCTGCTGCTGCTGCCACCAACACAACAAGGAAGGTCCCCCTGCTGCTGCTGCTGCCACCAACACAACAAGGAAGGTCTCCCTGCTGCTGCTGCTGCTGCCACCAACACAACAAGGAAGGTCCCCCTGCTGCTGCTACTGCTGTCACCAACACAACAAGGAAGGTCCCCTGCTGCTGCTGCTGCCACCAACACAACAAGGAAGGTCCCCCTGCTGCTGCTGCTGCTGCCACCAACACAACAAGGAAGGTCTCCCTGCTGCTGCTGCCACCAACACAACAAGGAAGGTCCCCCTGCTGCTGCTGCTGCTGCTGCCACCAACACAACAAGGAAGGTCCTCCTGCTGCTGCTACTGCTGCCACCAACACAACAAGGAAGGTCCCCCTGCTACTGCTGCCACCAACACAACAAGGAAGGTCCCCCTGCTGCTGCTGCTGCTGCCACCAACACAACAAGGAAGGTCCCCCTGCTGCTGCTGCCACCAACACAACAAGGAAGGTCCCCCTGCTGCTGCTGCCACCAACACAACAAGGAAGGTCCCCCTGCTGCTGCTGCTGCTGCCACCAACACAACAAGGAAGGTCCCCCTGCTGCTGCTGCCACCAACACAACAAGGAAGGTCTCCCTGCTGCTGCTGCTGCTGCCACCAACACAACAAGGATGGTCCCCCTGCTGCTGCTGCTGCTGCCACCAACACAACAAGGAAGGTCCCCCTGCTGCTGCTGCCACCAACACAACAAGGAAGGTCCCCCTGCTGCTGCTGCCACCAACACAACAAGGAAGGTCCTCCTGCTGCTGCTACTGCTGCCACCAACACAACAAGGAAGGTCCCCCTGCTACTGCTGCCACCAACACAACAAGGAAGGTCCCCCTGCTGCTGCTGCTGCTGCTGCCACCAACACAACAAGGAAGGTCCCCTGCTGCTGCTGCCACCAACACAACAAGGAAGGTCCCCCTGCTGCTGCTGCTGCTGCCACCAACACAACAAGGAAGGTCCTCCTGCTACTGCTGCTGCCACCAACATAACAAGGAAGGTCTCCCTGCTGCTGCTGCCACCAACACAACAAGGAAGGTTCCCCTGCTGCTGACACCAACACAACAAGGAAGGTCCCCTCATTTTTACCGTACCTGAGTACCTGGAATTTATCACTGTTAAACATCACGTTATCTTCTGTTGCCCAATCGAAAACTTTATTAATGTCTGCTTGAAGTTTTTCAATCTCTTCAGCAGAAGTAATTTTCATGCTTATTTTTGTGTCATCTGCAAAGGATGATAAGATGCTATGACTTGTATTTGAGTCAATATCTGATTTGAGAATAAGGAAAATCAGTGGTGCAAGGACTGTACCTTGAGATACTGAGGTACTAAGGTACAGAGCTTTTTACAGAGCAAGGACTGAGGTACAGAGCTTTTAACTGCGCTTGGACTCGATTTTATATGGGTTGACTGTTACTCTTTGTGTTCTGTTCGACAGAAAATTGAGTATCCAGCGTCCTATTTTACCAGTTATTCCCACTGACCTCATTTTGTGTGCTATCACTCCATGGTCACATTTGTCGAATGCCTTTGCAAAGTCTGTGTATACAACATCTGCATTCTATTTTTCTTCTAATGCCTCGGTGATTTTGTTGTAATGGTCAAGTAGCTGTGAGAGGCACGATCTTCCCGCTCTAAATCCATGTTGGCCTGGGTTGTGGAGGTCATTGGTCTCCATGAAACTAGTGACCTGACTCCTGATCGCTCTCTCAAATACTTCTATTATGTGGGACGTTAGTGCAACTGGTCTATAATTCTTTGCCAATGCTTTGCTACCTCCCTTGTGTAGAGGTAGCAAAGCTGCTTTAAGCACATCTGGTATCTCCCTCTTGTCCAAGCTCTTCCTCCACACTATACACTATACTATACTATTCTGTAGGACTTATATTACTTAGAACAGTTTCCCATGGAATGATTGTAAGTTCCCTGCTTATTTTCTCCCAGTCTATCCTTTTATTATTAAATTTGAATTTGCTGAATAACCCTTTATCATTGGTTTAGGTCTATTCTGAGTAATGATGGTAGTTTGCACTTCAATGAGCTTGTGATCTGAGTATGTGGTATTTGATATCGTAATGTCCCTGATTATGTTTTCATTGTTTGTAAAGACCAGATCTAAAATATTTTCATTTCTCGTTGACACTGATATCTGCTGCTTTAGGTGAAAATTTGTCACAAAATCTAAGCAGTTCTCTAATCTGGGGTTGGTTATGTCCCAATAGATTTCCTGGTATAATATATTCTTTGCTATTCTTCATCTTAGACTAGGCAAGTTGACTGGTCCGTAGAGCCGGTATCAGCACTCGAGAACAACCTTCAACTGCAGCTAATCACCCACAGATACTCTTAAGAAAACATAGGCCTATCATCACATATCTCTGGTGCTCTTAAGAAGAGATGATGAGCCCAATATGTTGAGGGCTGTTTTACCTCTCACACTCACCGTTATCCCTGATATACTAAAAACAGTCATAACACCACTATAGCACCATAGAGATAGCACCACTCCATAAAGGAGTTAATAAGGCAGAGGCAAAAAATTACAGACTGATAGCACTAACATCACACATCATAAAAATCTTTGAGAGAGTGCCAAGAAGTAAGATCACAAAATACATGGAATCCCAGCATTTCTATAACCCCGGACATCATGGTTTCAGAACAGGGCGCTCTTGCCTGTCACAGTTGCTGGACCACTATGACATGGCATTAGATGCCACGGAAGAAAAAACGCTGATGAAATATACACAGATTTTGCAAAAGCCCTTGACAAATATGACCATGGTGTTAATGCACATAAAATGCGATCAAAAGGAATTACCGGAAAAATAGGCAGATGGATCAACAATTTCCTGACGACCAGAACCCAATGTGTAATAGTCAACAAAATAAAATCCAGCCTATCAACCGTGAAGAGCTCAGTCCCCCAGGGTACTGTGCTTGCTCCAGTACTTTTTCTCATCCTCATATCGGACATAGACAAGGACACAATCTATAGAACTGTATCATCCTTTGCAGATGACACTAGGATTTTTATGAGAGTAGATAACAAAGAGGACACAGCAAACCTCCAATCAGATGTAAATCAGGTCTTTCTATGGGCTACAGAAAATAATATGGTGTTTAACGAAGATAAGTTCCAGCTCATGCGTTGCGGAAAAAATTAAAATATAAAAACAGAAACCACGTACAAAACTCAGTCAAATCATAACATAGAACGAAAAGGCAATGTATAAGATTTGGGTGTACTCATGTCGGAAGACCTTACCTTCAAAAAACACAATAAAGTAGCCGTCACAACTGCAAGAAAAATGAGGTTGGATAACAAGAACCTTTCATACTAGAGATGCTATACCAATGATGATACTTTATAAGACGCTAGTACTCTCTAGAGTGGAGTACTGCTGCACAATGACAGCCCCTTTCAAAGCTGGAGAAATTTCTGACCTGGAGAGCGACCAGAAATTCTTTACTGTTAGAATCCACTCAGTAAAACATCTAAACTACTGGGACCGACTAAAGAGCCTAAATCTGTATTCTCTTGAGCGCAGGTGGGAAACATACATAATAATTTACACATGGAAAATAGTAGAGGGGCTGGTCCCAAACCTGCACACAGAAATAACATCACATGAGTTGTGCTGTGACCATCGTGTTGGGTGGACGTGGGTATTGGGAGCTCCTGGTTCACTAGTGGAGTGGGAGGGGTAATCAGGCAACTTCGAAGTGAAAAAGTGTGTACAAGTGAATGTAAAAACCCTTGGGTTTTGACCAAAGCCATAAGGTAGTGAAGAAAAACAGTATAAGTAGCGTATTTGAAAATAGTGAAGTACTGTGGCAGTGTGCAGCGTGGAGCGGGCCTCACCAACCTCTGACCGTGACCTCACCTCTGACCGTGACCTTATCCCTGGCAGCAACCCATCACAGCGTGGGAGACCCTTGGCGATTCACTCACCTATTGTGTTAGCAGGACGGTAAGATACTTGGAGCCTCCCTGTGGGTAAGGTTGGATTATAGCAATGACTAGGTCAGGAAGGGCGTCTAGGTCCAGCAGTATTATGATTGAAGAAGAAGATAGGTTTGTGGAGAAGATGATTGGGAAATTTGTAGAGAAGAGGGATGTTTGGATAGATGATCTAATCCAGGGGATTAAAAGTGAAATCTTTAATAAGATACAGGACGAGGTTCAAAGACTCAAACAAGAGTTTATGGATTATATTCAAGAGGAAATCAGGAAGAGCAGGGTAGAATGGCAAGGAGAAATAACTAGGCTTGCTAATGAATTTGGCAGGCATAGGGGAGGCTTGGCAGGGGAAGGGGGAGTAGTAGTAGGTGGAGTAGCAGGAGTGGGAGGGGTGGGGGTCAGCCAGGGAGGGGGCTACCAGCATGATCCTGACCTGAGAAAGAGGACAATCATAATCCATGGATTGCTTGAAGCCAGGGCACCATCGAGGCAGGAAAGGATGGAGATTGAGGATTTGGAACTACAGGGGATTTTGAGGGACATGAGAGCCTATATGGCAGGGAGTGAGGTGGAAATCCACCGACGCATTGGGCCATACAACTGTAACAGGAAACGACCTGTCCTGGTACAGTTCAATAACGAAGAGGCAGTGGACTACATACTGCATCACAAACACTCAGAGATAGCGAAAATTACTACAACGTATATATTGACAAATTCATGACGAAGGAGGAGCAGGTAGCCCACAAAGCAAGCAAACTTCCACAA
>WNGS01116640.1:55108-77808 GCA_020271785.1 Procambarus virginalis
CCCTGTACTGTACAGTCAGTAGTGGTGTGACCCCTGTACTGTACAGTCAGTAGTGGTGTGACTCCTGTACTGTACAGTCAGTAGTGGGTGACCCCTGTACTGTACAGTCAGTAGTGGTGTGACCCTGTACTGTACAGTCAGTAGTGGTGTGACTCTGTACTGTACAGTCAGTACTGGTGTGACCCCTGTACTGTACAGTCAGTAGTGGTGTGACCCCTGTACTGTACAGTCAGTACTGGTGTGACCTGTGTACTGTACAGTCAGTAGTGGTGTGACCCTGTACTGTACAGTCAGTACTGGTGTGACCTGTGTACTGTACAGTCAGTATGGTGTGACCCCTGTACTGTACAGTCAGTACTGGTGTGACCTGTGTACTGTACAGTCAGTAGTGGTGTGACCCCTGTACTGTACAGCAGTAGTGGTGTGACTCCTGTACTGTACAGTCAGTAGTGGTGTGACCCTGTACTGTACAGCAGTAGTGGGTGTGACCTGTGTACTGTACAGTCAGTAGTGGTGTGACCCATGTACTGTACAGTCAGTACTGGTGTGACCCCTGTACTGTACAGTCAGTACTGGTGTGACCCATGTACTGTACAGCCAGTAGTGGTGTGACCCTGTACTGTACAGCCAGTAGTGGTGTGACTCCTGTACTGTACAGTCAGTAGTGGTGTGACTCCTGTACTGTACAGTCAGTAGTGGTGTGACTCCTGTACTGTACAGTCAGTAGTGGTGTGACCCTGTACTGTACAGTCAGTAGTGGTGTGACCTGTACTGTACAGTCAGTAGTGGTGTGACTCTGTACTGTACAGTCAGTATGGTGTGACTCCTGTACTGTACAGTCAGTAGTGGTGTGACCCTGTACTGTACAGTCAGTAGTGGTGTGACTCCTGTACTGTACAGTCAGTAGTGGTGTGACCCATGTACTGTACAGTCAGTAGTGGTGTGACCCATGTACTGTACAGTCAGTACTGGTGTGACCTGTGTACTGTACAGTCAGTAGTGTGTGACCTCCTGTACTGTACAGTCAGTATGGTGTGACCCATGTACTGTACAGTCAGTACTGTGTGACCCATGTACTGTACAGTCAGTACTGGTGTGACTCCTGTACTGTACAGTCAGTAGTGTGTGACCCGTACTGTACAGTCAGTAGTGGTGTGACCCTGTACTGTACAGTCAGTAGTGGTGTGACCCTGTACTGTACAGTCAGTAGTGGTGTGACCTGTGTACTGTACAGTCAGTAGTGGTGTGACCCATGTACTGTACAGTCAGTAGTGGTGTGACCCTGTACTGTACAGTCAGTAGTGGTGTGACCCTGTACTGTACAGTCAGTAGTGGTGTGACCTGTACTGTACAGTCAGTAGTGGTGTGACCCTGTACTGTACAGTCAGTAGTGGTGTGACCCTGTACTGTACAGTCAGTATGGTGTGACCCTGTACTGTACAGCCAGTAGTGGTGTGACCCCTGTACTGTACAGCCAGTAGTGGTGTGACCCTGTACTGTACAGTCAGTAGTGGTGTGACCCTGTACTGTACAGTCCAGTAGTGGTGTGACCCATGTACTGTACAGTCAGTAGTGGTGTGACCCATGTACTGTACAGTCAGTAGTGGTGTGACCCTGTACTGTACAGTCAGACTGTGGTGACCCTGTACTGTACAGTCAGTAGTGGTGTGACCCTGTACTGTACAGTCAGTAGTGGTGTGACCTGTGTACTGTACAGTCAGTACTGGTGTGACCCATGTACTGTACAGTCAGTACTGGTGTGACCCATGTACTGTACAGTCAGTAGTGGTGTGACCCCTGTACTGTACAGTCAGTACTGGTGTGACCCATGTACTGTACAGTCAGTACTGGTGTGACCCATGTACTGTACAGTCAGTACTGGTGTGACCCCTGTACTGTACAGTCAGTAGTGGTGTGACCCATGTACTGTACAGTCAGTACTGGTGTGACCCTGTACTGTACAGTCAGTAGTGGTGTGACCCATGTACTGTACAGTCAGTAGTGGTGTGACCATGTACTGTACAGCAGTACTGGTGTGACCCATGTACTGTACAGTCAGTAGTGGTGTGACCTGTACTGTACAGTCAGTACTGGTGTGACCCATGTACTGTACAGTCAGTAGTGGTGTGACCCATGTACTGTACAGTCAGTACTGGTGTGACCCATGTACTGTACAGTCAGTAGTGGTGTGACCCATGTACTGTACAGTCATAGTGGTGTGACCCATGTACTGTACAGTCAGTACTGGTGTGACCCATGTACTGTACAGTCAGTACTGGTGTGACCCATGTACTGTACAGTCAGTAGTGGTGTGACCTGTGTACTGTACAGTCAGTACTGGTGTGACCCCTGTACTGTACAGTCAGTACTGGTGTGACCTGTGTACTGTACAGTCAGTAGTGGTGTGACCTGTGTACTGTACAGTCAGTAGTGGTGTGACCCCTGTACTGTACAGTCAGTACTGGTGTGACCCATGTACTGTACAGTCAGTACTGGTGTGACCCTGTACTGTACAGTCAGTAGTGGTGTGACCCTGTACTGTACAGTCAGTAGTGGTGTGACCCCTGTACTGTACAGTCAGTAGTGGTGTGACCCTGTACTGTACAGTCAGTAGTGGTGTGACCCTGTACTGTACAGTCAGTAGTGGTGTGACCCCTGTACTGTACAGTCAGTACTGGTGTGACCTGTGTACTGTACAGTCAGTAGTGGTGTGACCCCTGTACTGTACAGTCAGTAGTGGTGTGACTCCTGTACTGTACAGTCAGTAGTGGTGTGACCCTGTACTGTACAGTCAGTACTGGTGTGACCTGTGTACTGTACAGTCTAGTGGTGTGACCCCTGTACTGTACAGTCAGTAGTGGTGTGACCCTGTACTGTACAGTCAGTAGTGGTGTGACCCTGTACTGTACAGTCAGTAGTGGTGTGACCCATGTACTGTACAGTCAGTACTGGTGTGACTCCTGTACTGTACAGTCAGTAGTGGTGTGACCCTGTACTGTACAGTCAGTAGTGGTGTGACCCTGTACTGTACAGTCAGTAGTGGTGTGACCCCATGTACTGTACAGTCAGTAGTGGTGTGACCCATGTACTGTACAGTCAGTAGTGGTGTGACCCCTGTACTGTACAGTCAGTAGTGGTGTGACCCCTGTACTGTACAGTCAGTAGTGGTGTGACTCCTGTACTGTACAGTCAGTAGTGGTGTGACTCCTGTACTGTACAGTCAGTAGTGGTGTGACCCCTGTACTGTACAGCAGTAGTGGTGTGACCCTGTACTGTACAGTCAGTAGTGGTGTGACCCTGTACTGTACAGTCAGTAGTGGTGTGACCCTGTACTGTACAGTCAGTACTGGTGTGACCCATGTACTGTACAGTCAGTCTGGTGTGACCCCTGTACTGTACAGTCAGTAGTGGTGTGACTCCTGTACTGTACAGTCAGTATGTGTGACCCTGTACTGTACAGTCAGTAGTGGTGTGACCCCTGTACTGTACAGTCAGTAGTGGTGTGACCCTGTACTGTACAGTCAGTAGTGGTGTGACCCTGTACTGTACAGTCAGTAGTGGTGTGACCCCTGTACTGTACAGTCAGTAGTGGTGTGACCCTGTACTGTACAGTCAGTAGTGGTGTGACCCTGTACTGTACAGTCAGTAGTGGTGTGACTCCTGTACTGTACAGTCAGTAGTGGTGTGACCTGTGTACTGTACAGTCAGTAGTGGTGTGACCCATGTACTGTACAGCCAGTAGTGGTGTGACCCCTGTACTGTACAGTCAGTAGTGGTGTGACTCCTGTACTGTACAGTCAGTAGTGGTGACTCCTGTACTGTACAGTCAGTAGTGGTGTGACCCATGTACTGTACAGCAGTAGTGGTGTGACCCATGTACTGTACAGCCAGTAGGGTGTGACCCCTGTACTGTACAGTCAGTAGTGGTGTGACCCCTGTACTGTACAGTCAGTAGTGGTGTGACTCCTGTACTGTACAGTCAGTAGTGGTGTGACTCCTGTACTGTACAGTCAGTAGTGGTGTGACCTGTGTACTGTACAGTCAGTACTGGTGTGACCCATGTATTGTACAGTCAGTACTGGTGTGACCCATGTACTGTACAGCAGTAGTGGTGTGACCCTGTACTGTACAGTCAGTACTGGTGTGACCCATGTACTGTACAGTCAGTACTGGTGTGACCCATGTAGTGTACAGTCAGTACTGGTGTGACCCCTGTACTGTACAGTCAGTACTGGTGTTACCCATGTACTGTACAGTCAGTACTGGTGTGACCCCTGTACTGTACAGTCAGTAGTGGTGTGACCCATGTACTGTACAGTCAGTACTGGTGTGACCCATGTACTGTACAGCCAGTACTGGTGTGACCAATGTACTGTACAGTCAGTAGTGGTGTGACCATGTACTGTACAGTCAGTACTGGTGTGACCCATGTACTGTACAGTCAGTAGTGGTGTGACCCATGTACTGTACAGTCAGTAGTGGTGTGACCCATGTACTGTACAGTCAGTAGTGGTGTGACCCATGTACTGTACAGTCAGTACTGGTGTGACCCATGTACTGTACAGTCAGTACTGGTGTGACCCATGCACTGTACAGCCAGTAGTGGTGTGACCTGTGTACTGTACAGTCAGTACTGGTGTGACCCATGTACTGTACAGCCAGTAGTGGTGTGACCTGTGTACTGTACATTCAGTACTGGTGTGACCTGTGTACTGTACAGTCAGTAGTGGTGTGACCTGTGTACTGTACAGTCAGTAGTGGTGTGACCTGTGTACTGTACAGTCAGTAGTGGTGTGACCCATGTACTGTACAGTCAGTAGTGGTGTGACCTGTGTACTGTACAGCCAGTATGGTGTGACCCATGTACTGTACAGCCAGTACTGGTGTGACCTGTGTACTGTACAGTCAGTAGTGGTGTGACCCATGTACTGTACAGTCAGTAGTGGTGTGACCCTGTACTGTACAGCCAGTATGGTGTGACCCATGTACTGTACAGTCAGTAGTGGTGTGACCCATGTACTGTACAGTCAGTAGTGGTGTGACCCATGTACTGTACAGTCAGTATGGTGTGACCCATGTACTGTACAGTCAGTAGTGGTGTGACCCATGTACTGTACAGTCAGTATGGTGTGACCCATGTACTGTACAGTCAGTAGTGGTGTGACCTGTGTACTGTACAGTCAGTAGTGGTGTGACCCATGTACTGTACAGTCAGTAGTGGTGTGACCCATGTACTGTACAGTCAGTAGTGGTGTGACCTGTGTACTGTACAGTCAGTAGTGGTGTGACCCATGTACTGTACAGTCAGTAGTGGTGTGACCTGTGTACTGTACAGCCAGTAGTGGTGTGACCCATGTACTGTACACCAGTAGTGGTGTGACCCATGTACTGTACAGTCAGTACTGGTGTGACCCATGTACTGTACAGTCAGTAGTGGTGTGACCCATGTACTGTACAGTCAGTAGTGGTGTGACCTGTGTACTGTACAGTCAGTAGTGGTGTGACCTGTGTACTGTACAGTCAGTAGTGGTGTGACCTGTGTACTGTACAGTCAGTAGTGGTGTGACCTGTACTGTACAGTCAGTACTGGTGTGACCTGTGTACTGTACAGTCAGTACTGGTGTGACCTGTGTACTGTACAGTCAGTACTGGTGTGACCTGTGTACTGTACAGTCAGTACTGGTGTGACCTGTGTACTGTACAGTCAGTAGTGGTGTGACCTGTGTACTGTACAGTCAGTAGTGGTGTGACCCCTGTACTGTACAGTCAGTACTGGTGTGACCTGTGTACTGTACAGTCAGTAGTGGTGTGACTCCTGTACTGTACAGTCAGTACTGGTGTGACCCTGTACTGTACAGTCAGTACTGGTGTGACCTGTGTACTGTACAGTCAGTAGTGGTGTGACCTGTGTACTGTACAGTCAGTAGTGGTGTGACCCTGTACTGTACAGTCAGTACTGGTGTGACCCATGTACTGTACAGTCAGTACTGGTGTGACCCATGTACTGTACAGTCAGTAGTGGTGTGACTCCTATACTGTACAGCCAGTAGTAGTGTGACCCCTGTACTGTACAGTCAGTAGTGGTGTGACCTGTGTACTGTACAGTCAGTAGTGGTGTGACTCCTGTACTGTACAGTTAGTACTGGTGTGACCCCTGTACTGTACAGTCAGTACTGGTGTGACCTGTGTACTGTACAGTCAGTAGTGGTGTGACCTGTGTACTGTACAGTCAGTAGTGGTGTGACCCCTGTACTGTACAGTCAGTACTGGTGTGACCCATGTACTGTACAGTCAGTACTGGTGTGACCCATGTACTGTACAGTCAGTAGTGGTGTGACTCCTGTACTGTACAGCCAGTAGTGGTGTGACCCTGTACTGTACAGCCAGTAGTGGTGTGACTCCTGTACTGTACAGCCAGTAGTGGTGTGACCCCTGTACTGTACAGTCAGTACTGGTGTGACCCCTGTACTGTACAGTCAGTAGTGGTGTGACTCCTGTACTGTACAGTCAGTAGTGGTGTGACCCTGTACTGTACAGTCAGTAGTGGTGTGACCCTGTACTGTACAGTCAGTAGTGGTGTGACCCCTGTACTGTACAGCCAGTAGTGGTGTGACTCCTGTACTGTACAGTCAGTAGTGTGACTCCTGTACTGTACAGTCAGTACTGGTGTGACCCCTGTACTGTACAGTCAGTAGTGGTGTGACCCCTGTACTGTACAGTCAGTACTGGTGTGACCTGTGTACTGTACAGTCAGTAGTGGTGTGACCCCTGTACTGTACAGTCAGTACTGGTGTGACCTGTACTGTACAGTCAGTAGTGGTGTGACCCCTGTACTGTACAGTCAGTACTGGTGTGACCTGTGTACTGCACAGTCAGTAGTGGTGTGACCCCTGTACTGTACAGCCAGTAGTGGTGTGACTCCTGTACTGTACAGCCAGTAGTGGTGTGACTCCTGTACTGTACAGTCAGTAGTGGTGTGACCTGTGTACTGTACAGTCAGTAGTGGTGTGACCCTGTACTGTACAGTCAGTACTGGTGTGACCCATGTACTGTACAGTCAGTACTGGTGTGACCCATGTACTGTACAGTCAGTAGTGGTGTGACTCCTGTACTGTACAGCCAGTAGTGGTGTGACCCTGTACTGTACAGTCAGTATGGTGTGACTCCTGTACTGTACAGTCAGTAGTGGTGTGACTCCTGTACTGTACAGTCAGTAGTGGTGTGACTCCTGTACTGTACAGTCAGTAGTGGTGTGACCCCTGTACTGTACAGTCAGTAGTGGTGTGACCCATGTACTGTACAGTCAGTAGTGGTGTGACCCTGTACTGTACAGTCAGTAGTGGTGTGACCCCTGTACTGTACAGTCAGTAGGGTGTGACCCCTGTACTGTACAGTCAGTAGTGGTGTGACCCTGTACTGTACAGTCAGTAGGGTGTGACCCATGTACTGTACAGCCAGTAGTGGTGTGACCCATGTACTGTACAGTCAGTACTGGTGTGACCCATGTACTGTACAGTCAGTAGTGTGTGACCCTGTACTGTACAGTCAGTAGTGGTGTGACCCATGTACTGTACAGTCAGTACTGGTGTGACCCATGTACTGTACAGTCAGTACTGGTGTGACCCTGTACTGTACAGTCAGTAGGGTGTGACCCGTACTGTACAGTCAGTAGTGGTGTGACCCTGTACTGTACAGTCAGTAGTGGTGTGACCCTGTACTGTACAGTCACAGTGTGTGTGACCTGTGTACTGTACAGTCAGTAGTGGTGTGACCCTGTACTGTACAGTCAGTAGTGGTGTGACCCTGTACTGTACAGTCAGTAGTGGTGTGACCCTGTACTGTACAGTCAGTAGTGTGTGTACCCTGTACTGTACAGTCAGTAGTGGTGTGACCCATGTACTGTACAGTCAGTAGTGGTGTGACCCTGTACTGTACAGTCAGTAGTGGTGTGACCCCTGTACTGTACAGTCAGTAGTGGTGTGACCCCTGTACTGTACAGTCAGTAGTGGTGTGACCCTGTACTGTACAGTCAGTAGTGGTGTGACCCATGTACTGTACAGCCAGTAGTGGTGTGACCCATGTACTGTACAGCCAGTAGTGGTGTGACCCATGTACTGTACAGTCAGTAGTGGTGTGACCCTGTACTGTACAGTCAGTAGTGGTGTGACCCTGTACTGTACAGTCAGTAGTGGTGTGACCCATGTACTGTACAGTCAGTAGTGGTGTGACCTGTTACTGTACAGTCAGTAGTGGTGTGACCCATGTACTGTACAGTCAGTAGTGGTGTGACCCATGTACTGTACAGTCAGTAGTGGTGTGACCCTGTACTGTACAGTCAGTACTGGTGTGACCCATGTACTGTACAGTCAGTATGGTGTGACCCATGTACTGTACAGTCAGTAGTGGTGTGACCCATGTACTGTACAGTCAGTAGTGGTGTCCCATACTGTACAGTCAGTACTGGTGTGACCCTGTACTGTACAGTCAGTAGTGGTGTGACCCATGTACTGTACAGTCAGTACTGGTGTGACCCATGTACTGTACAGCCAGTACTGGTGTGACCATGTACTGTACAGTCAGTAGTGGTGTGACCCATGTACTGTACAGTCAGTACTGGTGTGACCTGTACTGTACAGTCAGTAGTGGTGTGACCCATGTACTGTACAGTCAGTACTGGTGTGACCCATGTACTGTACAGTCAGTAGTGGTGTGACCCATGCACTGTACAGTCAGTAGTGGGTGTGACCCTGTACTGTACAGTTAGTACTGGTGTGACCCATGTACTGTACAGTCAGTACTGTGTGACCCATGTACTGTACAGCCAGTAGTGGTGTGACCTGTGTACTGTACAGTCAGTACTGGTGTGACCCCATGTACTGTACAGTCAGTAGTGGTGTGACCTGTGTACTGTACAGTCAGTACTGGTGTGACCTGTGTACTGTACAGTCAGTAGTGGTGTGACCTGTGTACTGTACAGTCAGTAGTGGTGTGACCTGTGTACTGTACAGTCAGTAGTTGTGGTGACCTGTGTACTGTACAGTCAGTACTGTGTGACCTGTGTACTGTACAGTCAGTAGTGGTGTGACCTGTGTACTGTACAGTCCGTACTGGTGTGACCTGTGTACTGTACAGTCAGTACTGGTGGTGACCTGTGTACTGTACAGTCATAGTGGTGTGACCTGTGTACTGTACAGTCAGTAGTGGTGTGACCTGTGTACTGTACAGTCAGTAGTGGTGTGACCCATGTACTGTACAGTCAGTACTGGTGTGACCTGTGTACTGTACAGTCANAAATCAGCTTTTCGAAAATCTGGCACTTTAACAGAGTTTTCTCCTACAGGTCTATTCCATTCTATGCTAAATCTGATTTCTTTGTGATCACTGTTCCCTAGCTCACTCCCTATTTCGATGTCATTAATTTGTGTTTCCTGTTAGTTAACACTAAATCTAAAAGATTATTTTCCCGTGTTGGTTCCTTAATGTTTGCGTAAGAAAGCAATCGTCAATTAATTCTAGAAAATCTTCTGCTTCACTATTCCCTGTTTTGTTCAACCAGTTTATTTCCCTAAAATTAAAGTCACCCACGACATAAATACTGTTAGATCTAGATGCCTAGATATTTCATCCCATAGATGCTTTGCTTCCATTCTGTCTAAATTTGGTGGCCTATATATAACTCCTATTATAATATTATTTGCTTTATCGTTTAATTCTATCCAAATAGTTTCTGTGTGTGGGCTCAGTTTTGATCCCTCTTTGAGACTACATTTTAATTGTCCCTAACGTATATGGCTACTCCACCTCCTCGTCTAATATATCTATCTGTGTGAAATAGTTTAAATCCATTTATTTGATATTCAGCTAATAGTTCTCTATTATCTACATTCATCCACGTTTCGGTAAGTGCAATAATATCTATTTTTTTCTGTGCAGACAAGAGCATTTAATTCGTTAATTTTATTTCTTAGACTTCTACCGTTTGTGTAATATACCCTAAGTGAATTGTTATTTTGAGGCCCTTCTCTTTCCCTGATCATTTTGCCAATTCCTTTCTCCCACAAACACATACTTTTATTACCTCCTTCCTCCAAATCAATTCCCATACCACTATCTACTAACAGTTTAAACCCAAACACTTCTAACCACTGGTTCCAACGAGTTCGCAACAGCAACAACCCCAGCTCTCGATAGATGCACCCCATCACGAACATACATTTCATTCCTTCCATAGAAGTGTTCCCAGTTGTCTATGAAAGATATTGCATTTGATTTGCAATATCTTTCCAGCCGGCAATTGACACCAAGTGCCCTCGACATCCATTCATTTCCCACTCCCTTTCTTGGAAGAATGCCACATATGATTGGGATTCCTCCCTTGCTCCTAATAATTCAATGGCTGTCCTGAATCTCTGTATTAGTTCCTCACTCCTAACTCTCCAACATCATTACCCCCTGCACTAATACAAATAATGGTTTGTTCCCATTTCCCGTCATAATATCATTCATGTTTCCAACAATATCACCAATTCCAGCTCCCGGATAGCACACCCTTAATCTGTTTACCCTATCTTTGGCACAAAACGTTCTGTCTAAATACCTCACCTGGGAATATCCCACAACCAAAATTCGCTTCGATTCTCCCTTTTCCTTTCGAGCAGTTTGAGGGACCTGCGCTTCAATGCTCCTCGTTGGACAACAGGTTCACTACAGCACTCGTCCTCTAATACTTCAAATGCGTTAAAAGTCCTTAATGTAGGCTTTTAGTTGCTGGTTTTGCCAAGGTCTTCTTAAGACCCCTGTCTTTCACAACTTGCCAAGACGAGGACTTCTTAATGCTTGTCTCCTCCGTTGTTTCTTCCTGCTGTTGTTTCAGCTGTCGTACCTCCTCCCGTAGCGAATCCAACTCTGTCCTCAGACCTCCAACCAGACTCACCAGCTCCTTCACTAATCCTTCCATTATTTGCTACAACAATGTTAGTACAATCGGAGCTCCAGCCAACACAACCTCTCACTGTGACTGCACCTGACTGACTGTGACTGACTCTCACTGTGACTGCACCTGACTGACTGTGACTGACTCTCACTGTGACTGCACCTGACTGACTGTGACTGACTCTCACTGTGACTGCACCTGCTCTCTGTTTCCTTTTGAAACAGAGAGCCAAATAGTTAGTGGTCGTAGGGTACCCTAATAGTTAGTGGGTCATAGGGTACCCAAATAGTTAGTCGTCGTAGGTACCCTAATAGTTAGTGGTCGTAGGGTACCCAAATAGTGGGTCGTAGGGTACCCTAATAGTTAGTGGGTCGTAGGGTACCCTAATAGTGGGTCGTAGGGTACCCTAATAGTTAGTGGGTCGTAGGGTACCCTAATAGCGGTGTGAACCCTGTACTGTACAGTCAGTACTGGTGTGACCCATGTACTGTACAGTCAGTACTGGTGTGACCCCTGTACTGTACAGTCAGTACTGGTGTGACCCATGTACTGTACAGTCAGTACTGGTGTGACCCATGTACTGTACAGTCAGTAGTGGTGTGACCTGTGTACTGTACAGTCAGTACTGGTGTGACCCATGTACTGTACAGCCAGTACTGGTGTGACCCATGTACTGTACAGTCAGTACTGGTGTGACCTGTGTACTGTACAGTCAGTAGTGGTGTGACCTGTGTACTGTACAGTCAGTAGTGGTGTGACCCATGTACTGTACAGTCAGTACTGGTGTGACCCATGTACTGTACAGTCAGTAGTGGTGTGACCCATGTACTGTACAGTCAGTAGTGGTGTGACCATGTACTGTACAGTCAGTACTGGTGTGACCCATGTACTGTACAGTCAGTAGTGGTGTGACCCATGTACTGTACAGTCAGTACTGGTGTGACCCATGTACTGTACAGTCAGTACTGGTGTGACCTGTGTACTGTACAGTCAGTACTGGTGTGACCCATGTACTGTACAGTCAGTACTGGTGTGACCTGTGTACTGTACAGTCAGTAGTGGTGTGACCCATGTACTGTACAGTCAGTACTGGTGTGACCCATGTACTGTACAGTCAGTAGTGGTGTGACCCATGTACTGTACAGTCAGTAGTGGTGTGACCTGTGTACTGTACAGTCAGTAGTGGTGTGACCCATGTACTGTACAGTCAGTACTGGTGTGACCCATGTACTGTACAGTCAGTACTGGTGTGACCTGTGTACTGTACAGTCAGTAGTGGTGTGACCTGTGTACTGTACAGTCAGTAGTGGTGTGACCCATGTACTGTACAGTCAGTAGTGGTGTGACCCTGTACTGTACAGTCAGTACTGGTGTGACCCATGTACTGTACAGTCAGTAGTGGTGTGACCCTGTACTGTACAGTCAGTAGTGGTGTGACCCCTGTACTGTACAGTCAGTAGTGGTGTGACCCATGTACTGTACAGTCAGTAGTGGTGTGACCCATGTACTGTACAGTCAGTAGTGGTGTGACCCATGTACTGTACAGTCAGTAGTGGTGTGACCCTGTACTGTACAGTCAGTACTGGTGTGACCCATGTACTGTACAGTCAGTAGTGGTGTGACCTGTGTACTGTACAGTCAGTAGTGGTGTGACCCTGTACTGTACAGTCAGTAGTGGTGTGACCCTGTACTGTACAGTCAGTAGTGGTGTGACCCATGTACTGTACAGTCAGTAGTGGTGTGACCCTGTACTGTACAGTCAGTAGTGGTGTGACCTGTGTACTGTACAGTCAGTAGTGGTGTGACCCATGTACTGTACAGTCAGTAGTGGTGTGACCCATGTACTGTACAGTCAGTAGTGGTGTGACCTGTGTACTGTACAGTCAGTAGTGGTGTGACCCATGTACTGTACAGTCAGTACTGGTGTGACCCTGTACTGTACAGTCAGTAGTGGTGTGACCCATGTACTGTACAGTCAGTAGTGGTGTGACCCATGTACTGTACAGTCAGTAGTGGTGTGACCTGTGTACTGTACAGTCAGTAGTGGTGTGACCCTGTACTGTACAGTCAGTAGTGGTGTGACCTGTGTACTGTACAGTCAGTAGTGGTGTGACCCATGTACTGTACAGTCAGTAGTGGTGTGACCCATGTACTGTACAGTCAGTAGTGGTGTGACCATGTACTGTACAGTCAGTAGTGGTGTGACCCATGTACTGTACAGTCAGTAGTGGTGTGACCCTGTACTGTACAGTCAGTAGTGGTGTGACCCATGTACTGTACAGTCAGTAGTGGTGTGACCCATGTACTGTACAGTCAGTAGTGGTGTGACCTGTGTACTGTACAGCCAGTAGTGGTGTGACCCATGTACTGTACAGCCAGTAGTGGTGTGACCCATGTACTGTACAGTCAGTACTGGTGTGACCCATGTACTGTACAGTCAGTAGTGGTGTGACCCATGTACTGTACAGTCAGTAGTGGTGTGACCTGTGTACTGTACAGTCAGTAGTGGTGTGACCTGTGTACTGTACAGTCAGTAGTGGTGTGACCTGTGTACTGTACAGTCAGTAGTGGTGTGACCTGTGTACTGTACAGTCAGTAGTGGTGTGACCTGTGTACTGTACAGTCAGTACTGGTGTGACCTGTGTACTGTACAGTCAGTACTGGTGTGACCTGTGTACTGTACAGTCAGTACTGGTGTGACCTGTGTACTGTACAGTCAGTAGTGGTGTGACCTGTGTACTGTACAGTCAGTAGTGGTGTGACCCTGTACTGTACAGTCAGTACTGGTGTGACCTGTGTACTGTACAGTCAGTAGTGGTGTGACCCTGTACTGTACAGTCAGTACTGGTGTGACCCCTGTACTGTACAGTCAGTACTGGTGTGACCTGTGTACTGTACAGTCAGTAGTGGTGTGACCTGTGTACTGTACAGTCAGTAGTGGTGTGACCCTGTACTGTACAGTCAGTACTGGTGTGACCCATGTACTGTACAGTCAGTACTGGTGTGACCCATGTACTGTACAGTCAGTAGTGGTGTGACCCTGTACTGTACAGCCAGTAGTGGTGTGACCCCTGTACTGTACAGTCAGTAGTGGTGTGACCCTGTACTGTACAGTCAGTAGTGGTGTGACCCTGTACTGTACAGTCAGTATGGTGTGACCCCTGTACTGTACAGTCAGTACTGGTGTGACCCTGTACTGTACAGTCAGTAGTGGTGTGACCTGTGTACTGTACAGTCAGTAGTGGTGTGACCCCTGTACTGTACAGTCAGTACTGGTGTGACCCATGTACTGTACAGTCAGTAGTGGTGTGACCCATGTACTGTACAGTCAGTAGTGGTGTGACCCTGTACTGTACAGCCAGTAGTGGTGTGACCCCTGTACTGTACAGTCAGTAGTGGTGTGACCCTGTACTGTACAGCCAGTAGTGGTGTGACCCTGTACTGTACAGCCAGTAGTGGTGTGACCCCTGTACTGTACAGTCAGTAGTGGTGTGAACTGTGTACTGTACAGTCAGTAGTGGTGTGACCCCTGTACTGTACAGTCAGTAGTGGTGTGACTCCTGTACTGTACAGTCAGTAGTGGTGTGACCCTGTACTGTACAGTCAGTAGTGGTGTGACCTGTGTACTGTACAGTCAGTAGTGGTGTGACCCATGTACTGTACAGCCAGTAGTGGTGTGACTCCTGTACTGTACAGTCAGTAGTGGTGTGACCCTGTACTGTACAGTCAGTAGTGGTGTGACCCCTGTACTGTACAGTCAGTACTGGTGTGACCCTGTACTGTACAGTCAGTAGTGGTGTGACCCTGTACTGTACAGTCAGTAGTGGTGTGACCCATGTACTGTACAGTCAGTAGTGGTGTGACCCATGTACTGTACAGTCAGTAGTGGTGTGACCCATGTACTGTACAGTCAGTAGTGGTGTGACCCTGTACTGTACAGTCAGTAGTGGTGTGACCTGTGTACTGTACAGTCAGTAGTGGTGTGACCATGTACTGTACAGCAGTAGTGGTGTGACCCCTGTACTGTACAGTCAGTAGGGTGTGACTCCTGTACTGTACAGTCAGTAGTGGTGTGACTCCTGTACTGTACAGTCAGTAGTGGTGTGACCCATGTACTGTACAGTCAGTGTTGGTGGTGTGACCCATGTACTGTACAGTCAGTAGTGGTGTGACCCTGTACTGTACAGTCAGTAGTGGTGTGACTCCTGTACTGTACAGTCAGTAGTGGTGTGACTTGTACTGTACAGTCAGTAGTGGTGTGACCCTGTACTGTACAGTCAGTAGTGGTGTGACTGTGTACTGTACAGTCAGTAGTGGTGTGACCCATGTACTGTACAGTCAGTAGTGGTGTGACCCATGTACTGTACAGTCAGTAGTGGTGTGACCCTGTACTGTACAGTCAGTAGTGGTGTGACCCATGTACTGTACAGTCAGTACTGGTGTGACCCATGTACTGTACAGTCAGTACTGGTGTGACCCCTGTACTGTACAGTCAGTATGGGTTGACCCATGTACTGTACAGTCAGTACTGGTGTGACCCTGTACTGTACAGTCAGTAGTGGTGTGACCCTGTACTGTACAGTCAGTACTGGTGTGACCCTGTACTGTACAGTCAGTAGTGGTGTGACCCATGTACTGTACAGTCAGTACTGGTGTGACCCATGTACTGTACAGTCAGTACTGGTGTGACCATGTACTGTACAGTCAGTAGTGGTGTGACCCATGTACTGTACAGTCAGTAGGGTGTGACCCATGTACTGTACAGTCAGTAGTGGTGTGACCCTGTACTGTACAGTCAGTAGTGGTGTGACCCATGTACTGTACAGTCAGTAGTGGTGTGACCCATGTACTGTACAGTAGTACTGGTGTGACCCATGTACTGTACAGTCAGTAGTGGTGTGACCCATGTACTGTACAGTCAGTAGTGGTGTGACCTGTGTACTGTACAGTCAGTACTGGTGTGACCCTGTACTGTACAGTCAGTAGTGGTGTGACCTGTGTACTGTACAGTCAGTACTGGTGTGACCTGTGTACTGTACAGTCAGTAGTGGTGTGACTGTGTACTGTACAGTCAGTAGTGGTGTGACCTGTGTACTGTACAGTCAGTAGTGGTGTGACCCATGTACTGTACAGTCAGTAGTGGTGTGACCTGTGTACTGTACAGTCAGTAGTGGTGTGACCCATGTACTGTACAGCCAGTACTGGTGTGACCTGTGTACTGTACAGCCAGTAGTGGTGTGACCCATGTACTGTACAGTCAGTAGTGGTGTGACCTGTGTACTGTACAGCCAGTAGTGGTGTGACCCATGTACTGTACAGTCAGTAGTGGTGTGACCCATGTACTGTACAGTCAGTACTGGTGTGACCCATGTACTGTACAGTCAGTAGTGGTGTGACCCATGTACTGTACAGTCAGTAGTGGTGTGACCCATGTACTGTACAGTCAGTAGTGGTGTGACCTGTGTACTGTACAGTCAGTAGTGGTGTGACCCATGTACTGTACAGTCAGTAGTGGTGTGACCCTGTACTGTACAGTCAGTAGTGGTGTGACCTGTGTACTGTACAGTCAGTAGTGGTGTGACCCATGTACTGTACATCAGTAGTGGTGTGACCTGTGTACTGTACAGCCAGTAGTGGTGTGACCCATGTACTGTACAGCCAGTAGTGGTGTGACCCATGTACTGTACAGTCAGTACTGGTGTGACCCATGTACTGTACAGTCAGTAGTGGTGTGACCCATGTACTGTACAGTCAGTAGTGGTGTGACCTGTGTACTGTACAGTCAGTAGTGGTGTGACCTGTGTACTGTACAGTCAGTAGTGGTGTGACCTGTGTACTGTACAGTCAGTAGTGGTGTGACCTGTGTACTGTACAGTCAGTACTGGTGTGACCTGTGTACTGTACAGTCAGTACTGGTGTGACCTGTGTACTGTACAGTCAGTACTGGTGTGACCTGTGTACTGTACAGTCAGTACTGGTGTGACCTGTGTACTGTACAGTCAGTAGTGGTGTGACCTGTGTACTGTACAGTCAGTAGTGTGTGACCCCTGTACTGTACAGTCAGTACTGGTGTGACCTGTGTACTGTACAGTCAGTAGTGGTGTGACTCCTGTACTGTACAGTTAGTACTGGTGTGACCCCTGTACTGTACAGTCAGTACTGGTGTGACCTGTGTACTGTACAGTCAGTAGTGGTGTGACCTGTGTACTGTACAGTCAGTAGTGGTGTGACCCCTGTACTGTACAGTCAGTACTGGTGTGACCCATGTACTGTACAGTCAGTACTGGTGTGACCCATGTACTGTACAGTCAGTAGTGGTGTGACTCCTGTACTGTACAGCCAGTAGTGGTGTGACCCTGTACTGTACAGTCAGTAGTGGTGTGACCTGTGTACTGTACAGTCAGTAGTGGTGTGACTCCTGTACTGTACAGTTAGTACTGGTGTGACCCCTGTACTGTACAGTCAGTACTGGTGTGACCTGTGTACTGTACAGTCAGTAGTGGTGTGACCTGTGTACTGCACAGTCAGTAGTGGTGTGACCCCTGTACTGTACAGTCAGTACTGGTGTGACCCATGTACTGTACAGTCAGTACTGGTGTGACCCATGTACTGTACAGTCAGTAGTGGTGTGACTCCTGTACTGTACAGCCAGTAGTGGTGTGACTCCTGTACTGTACAGCCAGTAGTGGTGTGACTCCTGTACTGTACAGTCAGTAGTGGTGTGACCCCTGTACTGTACAGTCAGTACTGGTGTGACCCCTGTACTGTACAGTCAGTAGTGGTGTGACTCCTGTACTGTACAGTCAGTAGTGGTGTGACCCCTGTACTGTACAGTCAGTAGTGGTGTGACTCCTGTACTGTACAGTCAGTAGTGGTGTGACCCCTGTACTGTACAGCCAGTAGTGGTGTGACTCCTGTACTGTACAGTCAGTAGTGGTGTGACTCCTGTACTGTACAGTCAGTACTGGTGTGACCCCTGTACTGTACAGTCAGTAGTGGTGTGACCCCTGTACTGTACAGTCAGTACTGGTGTGACCTGTGTACTGTACAGTCAGTAGTGGTGTGACCCTGTACTGTACAGTCAGTAGTGGTGTGACCTGTGTACTGTACAGTCAGTAGTGGTGTGACCCCTGTACTGTACAGTCAGTAGTGGTGTGACCTGTGTACTGTACAGTCAGTAGTGGTGTGACCCTGTACTGTACAGCCAGTAGTGGTGTGACCTGTACTGTACAGCCAGTAGTGGTGTGACTCCTGTACTGTACAGTCAGTAGTGGTGTGACCTGTGTACTGTACAGTCAGTAGTGGTGTGACCCATGTACTGTACAGTCAGTACTGGTGTGACCATGTACTGTACAGTCAGTAGGTGTGACCTGTACTGTACAGTCAGTAGTGGTGTGACTCCTGTACTGTACAGTCAGTAGTGGTGTGACTCCTGTACTGTACAGTCAGTAGTGGTGTGACTGTGTACTGTACAGTCAGTAGTGGTGTGACCTGTACTGTACAGTCAGTAGTGGTGTGACTCCTGTACTGTACAGTCAGTAGTGGTGTGACTNGTGGTGTGACTCCTGTACTGTACAGTCAGTATGGTGTGACCCTGTACTGTACAGTCAGTAGTGGTGTGACCCTGTACTGTACAGTCAGTAGTGGTGTGACCTGTGTACTGTACAGTCAGTAGTGGTGTGACCCTGTACTGTACAGTCAGTATGGTGTGACCCTGTACTGTACAGTCAGTAGTGGTGTGACCCTGTACTGTACAGTCAGTAGTGGTGTGACTCCTGTACTGTACAGTCAGTAGTGGTGTGACCCATGTACTGTACAGTCAGTAGTGGTGTGACCCATGTACTGTACGTCAGTACTGGTGTGACCTGTGTACTGTACAGTCAGTAGTGTGTGACCCTGTACTGTACAGTCAGTACTGGTGTGACCCTGTACTGTACAGTCAGTACTGGTGTGACCCTATGTACTGTACAGTCAGTACTGGTGTGACTCCTGTACTGTACAGTCAGTAGTGGTGTGACCCCTGTACTGTACAGTCAGTAGTGGTGTGACCCTGTACTGTACAGTCAGTAGTGGTGTGACTCCTGTACTGTACAGTCAGTAGTGGTGTGACCTGTGTACTGTACAGTCAGTAGTGGTGTGACCCTGTACTGTACAGTCAGTAGTGGTGTGACTCCTGTACTGTACAGTCAGTAGTGGTGTGACCCTGTACTGTACAGTCAGTAGTGGTGTGACCCATGTACTGTACATCTAGTGGTGTGACCCCTGTACTGTACAGTCAGTAGTGGTGTGACTCCTGTACTGTACAGTCAGTAGTGGTGTGACCCTGTACTGTACAGCCAGTAGTGGTGTGACCCCTGTACTGTACAGTCAGTAGTGGTGTGACTCCTGTACTGTACAGTCAGTAGTGGTGTGACCCTGTACTGTACAGTCAGTATGGGTGTGACCCTGTACTGTACAGTCAGTAGTGGTGTGACCCCTGTACTACAGTCAGTAGTGGTGTGACCCTGTACTGTACAGTCAGTAGTGGTGTGACTCCTGTACTGTACAGTCAGTAGTGGTGTGACCCCTGTACTGTACTCAGTAGTGGTGTGACCTGTACTGTACAGTCAGTAGTGGTGTGACCCTGTACTGTACAGTCAGTAGTGGTGTGACCCATGTACTGTACAGCCAGTAGTGGTGTGACCCTGTACTGTACAGTCAGTACTGGTGTGACCCATGTACTGTACAGTCAGTACTGGTGTGACCCATGTACTGTACAGTCAGTACTGGTGTGACCCTGTACTGTACAGTCAGTACTGGTGTGACCCATGTACTGTACAGTCAGTACTGGTGTGACCCCTGTACTGTACAGTCAGTAGTGGTGTGACCCATGTACTGTACAGTCAGTACTGGTGTGACCCTGTACTGTACAGTCAGTACTGGTGTGACCCTGTACTGTACATCAGTAGTGGTGTGACCCATGTACTGTACAGTCAGTACTGGTGTGACCCTGTACTGTACAGTCAGTAGTGGTGTGACCCCTGTACTGTACAGTCCAGTACTGGTGTGACCCCTGTACTGTACAGTCAGTAGTGTGTGACCCATGTACTGTACACAGTAGTGGTGTGACCCATGTACTGTACAGTAGTACTGGTGTGACCCTGTACTGTACAGTCAGTACTGGTGTGACCCTGTACTGTACAGCAGTAGTGGTGTGACCTGTGTACTGTACAGTCAGTACTGGTGTGACCCCTGTACTGTACAGTCAGTACTGGTGTGACCTGTGTACTGTACAGTCAGTAGTGGTGTGACCTGTGTACTGTACAGTCAGTAGTGGTGTGACCCTGTACTGTACAGTCAGTACTGGTGTGACCCTGTACTGTACAGTCAGTACTGGTGTGACCCTGTACTGTACAGTCAGTAGTGGTGTGACCCTGTACTGTACAGTCCAGTAGTGGTGTGACCCTGTACTGTACAGTCAGTAGTGGTGTGACCCTGTACTGTACAGTCAGTAGTGTGTGACCCTGTACTGTACAGTCAGTAGTGGTGTGACCCTGTACTGTACAGTCAGTACTGGTGTGACCTGTGTACTGTACAGTCAGTAGTGGTGTGACCCCTGTACTGTACAGTCAGTAGTGGTGTGACTCCTGTACTGTACAGTCAGTAGTGGTGTGACCCCTGTACTGTACAGTCAGTACTGGTGTGACCCTGTGTACTGTACAGTCAGTAGTGGTGTGACCCCTGTACTGTACAGCCAGTAGTGGTGTGACCCTGTACTGTACACCAGTCAGTAGTGTGTGACCCTGTACTGTACAGTCAGTAGTGGTGTGACCCCATGTACTGTACAGTCAGTAGTGGTGTGACCCTGTACTGTACAGTCAGTATGGTGTGACTCCTGTACTGTACAGTCAGTACTGGTGTGACTCCTGTACTGTACAGTCAGTAGTGGTGTGACCCTGTACTGTACAGTCAGTAGTGGTGTGACCCATGTACTGTACAGTCAGTAGTGGTGTGACCCCTGTACTGTACAGTCAGTACTGGTGTGACCTGTGTACTGTACAGTCAGTAGTGGTGTGACTCCTGTACTGTACAGTCAGTAGTGGTGTGACTCCTGTACTGTACAGTCAGTAGTGGTGTGACCCTGTACTGTACAGCCAGTAGTGGTGTGACCCTGTACTGTACAGTCAGTAGTGGTGTGACCCTGTACTGTACAGTCAGTAGTGGTGTGACCCTGTACTGTACAGTCAGTACTGTGTGACCCATGTACTGTACAGTCAGTAGTGGTGTGACCCTGTACTGTACAGTCAGTAGTGGTGTGACTCCTGTACTGTACAGTCAGTAGTGGTGTGACTCCTGTACTGTACAGTCAGTAGTGGTGTGACCTGTGTACTGTACAGTCGTAGTGGTGTGACCCTGTACTGTACAGTCAGTAGTGGTGTGACCCCTGTACTGTACAGTCAGTAGTGGTGTGACCCCTGTACTGTACAGCCAGTAGTGGTGTGACCCCTGTACTGTACAGTCAGTAGTGGTGTGACTCCTGTACTGTACAGCCAGTAGTGGTGTGACCCCTGTACTGTACAGTCAGTAGTGGTGTGACCTGTGTACTGTACAGTCAGTAGTGGTGTGACCCTGTACTGTACAGCCATAGTGGTGTGACCTGTACTGTACAGTCAGTAGTGGTGTGACTCCTGTACTGTACAGTCAGTATGGGTGTGACCCTGTACTGTACAGCCAGTAGTGGTGTGACCCCTGTACTGTACAGCCATATGGTGTGACCTGTACTGTACAGCCAGTAGTGGTGTGACCCCATGTACTGTACAGTCCAGTAGTGTGTGACTCCTGTACTGTACAGTCAGTAGTGGTGTGACTCCTGTACTGTACAGTCAGTAGTGGTGTGACTCCTGTACTGTACAGCAGTAGTGGTGTGACCCTGTACTGTACAGTCAGTACTGGTGTGACCCATGTACTGTACAGTCAGTACTGGTGTGACCCATGTACTGTACAGTCATAGTAGGGTGTGACCCTGTACTGTACAGTCAGTACTGGTGTGACCCTGTACTGTACAGTCAGTACTGGTGTGACCCTGTACTGTACAGTCAGTACTGGTGTGACCCTGTACTGTACAGTCAGTAGTGGTGTACCCCTGTACTGTACAGTCAGTACTGGTGTGACCCCTGTACTGTACAGTCTAGTGGTGTGACCCATGTACTGTACAGTCAGTACTGGTGTGACCCATGTACTGTACAGTCAGTACTGGTGTGACCATGTACTGTACAGTCAGTAGTGGTGTGACCCATGTACTGTACAGTCAGTACTGGTGTGACCCCTGTACTGTACAGTCAGTAGTGGTGTGACCCCTGTACTGTACAGTCAGTAGTGGTGTGACCCTGTACTGTTCAGTCAGTAGTGGTGTGACCCATGTACTGTACAGTCAGTAGTGGTGTGACCCATGTACTGTACAGTCAGTACTGGTGTGACCCATGTACTGTACAGCCAGTAGTGGTGTGACCTGTGTACTGTACAGTCAGTAGTGGTGTGACCCATGTACTGTACAGCCAGTAGTGGTGTGACCTGTGTACTGTACAGTCAGTACTGGTGTGACCTGTGTACTGTACAGTCAGTAGGTGTGACCTGTGTACTGTACAGTCAGTAGTGGTGTGACCCATGTACTGTACAGTCAGTAGTGGTGTGACCCATGTACTGTACAGTCAGTACTGGTGTGACCTGTGTACTGTACAGCCAGTAGTGGTGTGACCCATGTACTGTACAGCCAGTACTGGTGTGACCC